>PPMU03000037.1:0-123255 GCA_003707015.3 Wickerhamomyces canadensis
CCGCCAGAAAGGCGCCCTCAGAAACGCCAGCGGGCGCGCCCAAAAGGCAATCTTTTACGCAATTTTTTTTTTTTTTTTTTTTTTTATTCTTTTTTTAAAAAAAAGAATACTACTTTTTAATAACTCTCAGCTATAAAAAGCAACCGATGTGATATTATCCAGGCATGACTCTTTCCTCCATTGTCTTGTGAGCAATTGAGCTGGTGAAATCAAACAAGTCTCAACATGTCAATCTCAGAGTCTGGATCAACTTTGGAATACACAGAAATAACTTCAATCCCTAAAAAAGTTGCGATCCTGAGATCATCTTTTAGAGCAGGAAAGCTTGCAGATGTTGACTTTCGATTAAGTCAGTTGAGAAACCTTTACTTCGGAATCAAAGACAATGAAGACATCATCAAAAAGTCGATCCTGAAGGATTTGAATAAACCTGCTGCTGAGTTCCAATTACAAGAATTGAATACGTTCTACTCAGATTTGATATCAACCATTGATAACTTGAGAAAGTGGGTGAAGCCGAGACATCCTGACAACATTCCGCTTCTATTTAAATTCAGTAGTGCAAAAGTTATCCCCACACCTCTTGGTGTTGTTCTAGTTATTGGAGCCTACAACTTCCCTTTGATGTTATCATTACTGCCTGTGATTGCCGCAATTGCTGCAGGTAACCCGGTTGTTTTGAAGCAATCGGAATTAGTTCCATACACAACACAAACAATAACCGATATATTGATTGATACTTTGGACCCTCAAGTTTTACAAGTTGTAAATGGTGGGATTTATGAGACCACTGCAGTGTTGAATGAAAAATTCGATAAAATCTTCTACACTGGTAATGGAATTGTTGGTAAAATCATTGCGAAGAAAGCTGCTGAGACACTGACACCAGTTGTATTAGAGTTAGGTGGGAAGTCACCGGTTTTCGTCACTGAACATGCGGGTGATTTGGATATTACTGCTAAGAGAATAGTTCTGAGTAAGTTCACGAATGCTGGTCAAGTTTGCGTTGCGCCTGATTACACGGTTGTTCATGAGTCCGTTTATGATGAATTTGTCAGTCTTGTTGTTAAGTGGACAAAGAAACAATATGAAGAGAATTTTGACGAAGAGACATATAACAAGATTGTTCATGAACGAGCAATTGATAGACTAACCAAGGTGGTTAGTGAAACAAAAGGTGAGATAGTTTATCAATACGGTCAAATCAATAAGGATAAAAGATATTTCCCACTAACTATTATCAAAGATGTGCAATTTGGGGACTCAACAATGAAAGATGAATTGTTTGGGCCAATCTTACCAATAATCAAATACTCTTCACTGGAAGATACAATTGAGGGGATTGACACATCATCAACACTTGAAACTCCTTTGGCATTATACATATTCTCTACTGATACCAAGGAACAAAACCGTATCATCTCAAGAGTTAGATCAGGTGCAGTTTTAATCAATGAAACTTTGATTCACGCTGGTGTCTCAGCTTTACCATTTGGTGGGGTTGGGAACTCAGGATACGGGAATTATCATGGGATCTATGGGTTTGACACATTCAGCCATATGAGGGCCTACATGAAACAACCATTTTGGGTTGAGCCATTATTTGATGCAAAATATCCACCTGTGAAACCTTTTGACTTGAAACTGGCAACGTTTTTCATGGTTCCCAAAGTCTGGTTTGGCAGACAGGGAAAAGTATCAAATAGTTTCTTTTATTGGGTGTTTGCAAGTCTTGTGGTGGGATTTGGAATGTTTGGGTTCTTATTCGGTTTCTTCTTTGGCAATTAGGTCGTCGATGATTGATAATTGTTGTTTGAGTTTTTCTTCACCCGCCCATGTAGCCTTCTTATTAATGTTGATTGGTAGGATTGTAATTCCATTTGAATCGGTTTTACCGATCCGATCATCGAGAATCTTAATCTCTTTCTTTAGATGAATAGAAGAGTACTCCAGATCTCTGTAGAAGGCTTTGATATCGTTTGTGAAATCTTGTTTGACTTGTTCCAATTGATCTTTATTTGATGCATTCTTCTTTAAATTTGTCAGATTTGTTAAAGCTGATGATGAGTGGGTTAGGATTGATACCAGCTTCTGAAAATATAAAGGTTAGTACTGAATTAAGCAACAGACACCACAGAAAGAAACATACGGAGTCTATCTCGTGTAACGCTTCTAGCCTTTCCTGTACGAATTGATGCTGTTCTTCTTTTGACATCTTTTGTTTGACCTAGTCTAATTCTTGGGAAGTTCTCTTGCTAAATTGAACTAGAAGCTCAATGAACTATAAACAAAAACATCGAAGAAGTGTCACGTGAACCCTTGCTTATGTAATGTAAATTCACAGGGCACCTAACAAGTATTTGGTGTCTGGATGTAAGCGGAGCACAGTCACTGTGGTCTGATAATTACTATGATTACTAACATTGCCTTGTGTAATACTTGTACCTAACAAAAAGATGCTGCCGTTACCAGATTTTTCTCCTTGCCGCGAATTAGTCCTGTGGAAGTGCGAGAGGCTTACATAAGCCTTCACATCAACAAAGCTGAACTCTGGTCAAAAAAAAATCATTGAAAAATTTTGGACAACTTTCAATAGATTCTCTACTCAAACCAAATATATTCAGTTCAGAAATGTCCGGTAAAGAAGTTCTTGTCTTAAGAGGTACTCTAGAAGCCCATAACGGTTGGGTCACTGCTTTGGCCACCACCCCAGCTCAACCAGATTTATTATTATCTGCTTCCCGTGATAAAACTTTGATCACCTGGCAATTAACCCGTGATGACCAACAATACGGTGTTCCAAAAAGAGCTCTAAAAGGTCATTCACACATTGTTCAAGATGCTGTCATCTCCCCAGATGGTTTATTCGCTTTGTCCGCTTCTTGGGATAGAACCTTAAGATTGTGGAACTTGGAAACTGGTGAAACTTCCCAAAGATTCGTCGGTCACACTGGTGATGTTC
This sequence comes from Wickerhamomyces canadensis, assembly GCA_003707015.3. NCBI lineage: Eukaryota > Fungi > Ascomycota > Saccharomycetes > Phaffomycetales > Wickerhamomycetaceae > Wickerhamomyces > Wickerhamomyces canadensis. The sequence goes on from PPMU03000037.1 coordinate 2,963, forward strand.
TATCTGTTTCTATTGCTAAAAACTCTAGACAAATTGTCTCTGCTTCAAGAGATAAAACCGTTAAAGTCTGGAACACCATTGGTAAATGTATGTCCACTTTACAAGGTCACTCTGACTGGGTTTCTTCTGTTAGATTCTCTCCAGATGACACTCCAACTGTTATCTCTGCCGGTTGGGATAAATTAGTTAAAGTAAGTACAATTTTTTTGTTGGTGCACTGATTGAGAATTGTGATTCCTGGGTTTTCATTGGCATAAGAATTCATCTAAACATGATGTAACATATATTTGCTACTTCGGACGTTGCCTATCTGCTTCGAATGAGACATACTAATCACCAAGATCTCTGATTTTTTCCATTCTTATGTCCATGAAAATCCATTTAAAAAAGGGGAGAACATCTCATCAATAGTGCTTTTCCCAGATTTAACATATACTAACAAATTCGAACTTTTAGTCTTGGGATTTATCTAACTACAAATTGACTGCTGATTACATTGGTCACACTGGTTACGTTTCAACCATCACCATCTCTCCAGATGGAACTTTAGTTGCTTCTGCCGGTAAAGATGGTTCAATCATCTTATGGGATCTAAACCAACAAAAAGAATTATACACTTTAGCTGCTGGTGCTGAAGTCCATGCTTTAGCTTTCTCTCCAAACAGATACTGGTTGACTGCTGCTACTGCTAACTCCATCAAAATCTTCAACTTACAAGAAAGAGAATTAGTTGATGAATTGAAACCAGAATTTGCTACCTCTGGTAAAGCTAGAGACCCAGAAGCTATCTCCTTAGCTTGGTCTGCTGATGGTCAAAACTTATTTGCTGGTTACACCGATTCTGTCATCCGTGTCTGGCAAGTTATGACCAGCTCTTAGATATCTTAATTTAGGTTGCTTGTCTGTAAACTAATAAAAATTCATAACGTTTAGATTTTAACGCGTAGTTAATCAAAAAACGAGTCACAGTAACGTATGTTTGCTTGGGCACTACTACAGTTTGTTTATACGATGATATCTAATCAAAAAACACTAAACAGCAAATAAATATACCTTGCACTACTTAAAATTATTGCATAACACAAAGATCAGAACAACCAACCAATGAAAGTTTCATAGAACCATTTTATATCCTTCTTACCATTCTTTAGTTGTTCTTTTCTTTCCAGTTCGAGAAGTTTCCCTTCCTCTTCCTCTTCATCAATGAATCTCTTCATTGTGACCAAATCAACTTCTTCAGGGTTTCTCATCTTCGACTTCATAATCAATTTATAACCAACGTATGAAATAAAGTAAACTGGGATCCCGATGTATCCAGTGATGAATGTCTTATAGTTGAATCCATTGATGAAAACGGTGAAGTTTTTGATGAAAGCAACAAGAATACACAAGACCAATGCTAACCATGGACCCCATGGTTGGAAAGGAGCAGAATAGGCCAATGTTGATTTTGAGACACCTTGGGCTTTCAAAGCTCTAGTGAAACAGATATAAGTGATCAAGATTGAGATCCAAGTCAACAAACCAAAGATAGAGACACAATTGACAAAGTAATTGAAAACTGTAGAAGAAGATGATGAACAACTCATATAGGCCAAGGCACAGAATGCAGTTGCAGTACCTAAAGCAAAATATGGGATACCGTACTTGTTAGTTCTAGCAAAGATTTTTGGAGCATTGCCATTGACAGCCAAACCGTATAATGTTCTTGAACCAATGTATAAATCAGAATTGGCAGCACTGAAGATGAAGATCAAGATACAGGCATTGATCACATGGTCTAATTTACCAATCTTAGCATTCTTGATGGCAACAACAAATGGAGAAGCACTAGCAGAAGTTTTGGCTTTGGTAGCACTGATCAACAGTGGATCATTGTATGGAACACACATACCCAATAAGAAAACAGAACAAACGTAAAACACCAAAATTCTGTAGAAAGTTAATCTGATAGCTCTTGGAACGTTTCTTCTTGGATTTTCAGCTTCTGCAACTGTGATACCAACCAATTCAGTACCAGAGTAAGCAAAAACAGCAGTGACCAAGACATTAACGAAAGCGACAAATTTACCCTTTGAATGATCAGCAATTCCTTTATATGGTTTAAATGCACCAGGGTCTTCCCAGTATCTGAAACCTAGACGATCATGAGTTGGACCACCACCGAGCATCAAGATGAATAGTAAAATGATCAACCCAACAACAATGATAACTTTCAAACAAGAGAGCCAAAATTCAAATTCACCAAAGATTTTCACACCAAATATATTGATCAATAAGATCACAATAATGAAAATGGTTATCCAAACCCCTGGATTCACCGTATCTCTAGAGACCCAGTACTGCAGAACCAAAGCACCAGCAGTGATTTGATTTGGAGTAACAATCAAATATTTACACAAATAACAGTAACCAACAGCGAAACCTAGAGCAGGATCAGCATATCTGTTGGCGTACCCAGAGAAACCAGCATTCTCAGGAATATAAGTGGCCATCTCACCTAAACAACACATGACGATGTACACCAAGAACCCAATGAATGAATACCCAATGAATAATGAAGCGGGACCAGCAGAACTCAGAGCACTACCAGATCCAATTAACAAACCTGTACCAAGTGATCCACCAATGGCGATCATAGAAACATGTCTTGCTTTCAAATGTTTTTTCAATCTGTACCCTTCTTTGGTTGCGAGAACTTCATCAACCTCCTCTATGGTTTGTAGGCCTTGGACATTCTTCTCAAGGTCACCGGTTGAGCCCATGTCATAGTCGATCTCTGAAGTCTGCCCTGAACTTCCCAAGTGAGCAGGTTTGGTATCCATGATAGACGTTGCAATGAGTGAGATTCAAGAGTAGCAGAATTAGGAGCACTAATTAAATGGTGGAAAGAGGGATGATGCATCGTACTTATAATTCCTATTCAGACAACTCGCAGCACATTACAATCAGTACCAGTGACCAAAGATTTAGAAGTTTAAAGCCGTTGTCACTAGTAATTGGGATCTAGTGATTGGGGAATTGGCAGGAAAAGCAGGCGTACGCTAGATCATACTCATAGCAAGAACGTCGGCGCCGTGTGGCATCACCAATATGGTCCATCCATGGGCTAGCATTGATAAGAGATAGTCATGAAACTGGAGAGGCAAGAGGCACTCTCAAATAGAGCTTGGCAGTGTGCAACAAAACGAATGCTCTCTATAGAAAAAAAAAAAGCGCCTTGCGTCTGTGCCCAGAAACCCTTGAGCAAAAAATTGGCCAGGGTTCTGCTGGTTAGTGGCTGCTCGATAGACATCCCAGCTATCTTTATCAGTGAGGGATCAACAGTCCGTCCAGAACAACAGCCTGCATGTGGAACAATAGCGTCAGATTTATCATATCAGCAGGCAACAACACACCAACAGTTCAGCCGTTACTTGCCAGAATCTTGCTTCTCGCACCTCAAAGACTCCAATTGAATTGTTCTCAGTGATCAACCACAGTCACTCCCCACAAGCCCAACCAGTACGACTCCCCTTTGTTAATTGCCTCTTCTCTCCAGACTCCAGAGTCCAGACTCATAGCGAAAATCTACCACAAAAGCGGATTTTTGGTAATGCCGTGCCAAGAGTTCGGATGCAGTCACGTGATACAATTCTACATCTCATAGATGTAGGAGATACTACTTACGAGTTTATGAGACAGCCGCCTCTCGCCTCCAGGGCTTGTACATATCAGTGATCCACTATCTCTAACTTGCACATGTATTCAACTTAAAACAAGTCTAGTAAATCATTCGAGATTGACCCATTGTTATTGTTGGTATTCACGGCTCCATTGTTGTGGTTAGTGATGTTATTTGATGGCTGGATCGTACTGGAACTAAATAGATCGTTCAACTCGTCCAGTATGTTCACTGATTGAGAATCAGGAGTGTTGTCCAGATCCTCTACATCATCATCAAAGTCGAGCAAGTTTTCATCATTTTGAACTGTCAACTGGATATCTTTGATCTTTGTGATTTGAGTCGTTTTGGAGCTTTTAGAGATTCCTGTGGTGAATAGGACTGAGTTCAAGCTTGAGATCTCCTTCAATAGAGCTTGTAGTAGTTCTGGTTGAAATTTAGGGATTGTTGTCTCGATCTTGTTCAACCTTGTCAAGATCAATTTTGTCAATTCTTTCGAATCATCAAGTGATAATATTCTCCAATATAAATATACTTGATCTCTAACGTCGATGTTTTCAATCGAATCAACACTGTTGAAAATTTTAGCCAATAACCCTTTCAGTTCCCCACTCTTCACGTTCAGTTTAACCAGTGAGTTGATCAATGATGATTGTATAGTGGTATCGAACTCTAAGAAATTCTCAACGTACTCAGTCAATTTAGCACCATAATCAGAAACTTGAAATTCTCCCAAAATCCAAATAAAACTAGCAATAGCCTCTGAGTCGATTAACTTATCTTGATGTTGCACAATGGTTGGAACAACAATATCGGCCTCAGGATATACTCGTAAGATGTCTCTCAAAGCGACAGTCACCTCATTGTATAACTCTCTTTCATTCATTAATTTGATCAAGTAATCAATTGCCCTGTCATGATGCTTGGATAATGCGATCCCAACTTGTCCAATCGCCTTGATTGCCCTCTTGACAAAATCAACATCAAATTCAAACCCGTATTCTTTCAGTTCGTTCAAGATTAGTCCACCATTCGAGTCTGTAGCTAATCTAACAATGATTTCAATTTTCTCCAGTTTCAAATATAATGGATCGTTGTATTTGACGAAAAACACCTTGTAATAATTGGTTAGGATCTTTGGGTATTTCTCTATGATAATTCTGATGTTTCTCAATGCAACGTATTGAACCTCTGGAGGTGTTGAGACCAATGATACTAAAGGTGCAGCTAGTTTTTTCAAAATGGTTTCATACTCTTCTTGGTCTTTCAATTTTTCAATGTTTAGAATAACAACTTTTATAGCGCTCAAGACAACAGACGGATTTGAGTGTTGTAATTGTGGGATCACTCTTTCTATTATATGCGAATGTTCTTCAGGATCTGTTGTTTCATATTCCGATAGTGCACTAAGGATTGTGATTCTCCCCCATTCTGCACATTCATTTAATGCCATTAGAAATTTCTTCAACAATTCAGGAGTGATGGTTAAAACATTTAGACTTGGATCGGTTTCATGGATTTCAGCCAAGGCACTGACGGCATTGGCGACAACCATTGGATTTGAGTCCTCAACCAAACTTTTCAATTTATCCAAAAAACCATTCTCTATGCATACTTCTCTATTCAAATCAAATAATTTGGCAACACAGATAGCAGCAGTTTTACGAACATATGGATTCTCATCGCTTAAAGTTCTATTCAGTGGTATCTCCATATAATCAACAATTTTGTCAACTCTGATACATCCCATAGTTCTGATGGCCAATGCTCTCACAAGTGGGTTTGGATCTTCAGTATCCTGAACAAAAGTGTTCACAGCCAAGATACAAAGTTCTGGATGGGTCTTTGCATAATTCATCAGGTACAAATACACCAGTTTCTTTTGCTTCAAGTCATGAGTTGCAATGTTCTTTAAAACATCTGGGAACAACGACGAAACGTCCTTTCCAACAGTCATAGCAGCAATGACTTGCTTGATGGTATCTTTTCTTTCGTTGGCATATTGAGAGACAAGCCCGGCTCTCAACTCGTAGGTCTCACCTTTGCGAGGAGCCTGGAAGATCTTCTTGATTCTTTTCTCTAGTGACATCGTGGTGTTCCTATGATCACGTATTAGGTGGGTGGTGATAATTGGCAGATCAACAACAAAACAAACCAAGAGACCGAATCAAAAGGGGAAAGAAATAACAGTGGGTATCCCTTATGTTGACAATTCAATGAGGAGAGAGAAAGCGTTCTGTGAGGTCAATTGAGTCTCCAAGTGGCAAAACAACCTGAGATTATTCAGTAAGTTCAACAGCATTTCAAAGAAATCAAAACAACTTTTTTTCGAGTAAACTAGAACAGCAAAAGTTTCGCGGGTAGAATTTATTCAGCTGCTGTTAAGTATGTGTATCTTCATACTAGAACCTAGAATCTGAGTGAATTGAGATGGGTATCGACCTGGGCCTGGCGAGGATCACGACACTGCTAGCGAAGCTGGGGAACCCGCACTATTCTGCGAACTTCATCCACGTTGCTGGGACGAATGGGAAAGGCTCAGTATGCGCTTATCTGAGCTCATTACTGTTGGCAAACACTCAGAATTACAAGATTGGGAAGTTCACTTCGCCTCATTTGATCTATCGATCAGACTCAATCACACTGAACAACATCCCTGTAAGTCCTTCAAAGTTCGCTGATGCTGAGAAAGACGTGTTGGATGTTGATCAAAAGTTCAATATTGGCGCTACTGAGTTTGAGCTATTGACTGCAACTGCTCTATACTTATTTCAGCTGGAAAAAGTTGATCTTGCTGTTATGGAGGTTGGTCTTGGTGGTAGACTTGATGCTACTAATATTCTTCCAGCTGCCGAGATACGAGATGACAAGATTATGAAGAGAGGTGTGTTGGTTACAGGGATAACGAAGATTGGAATCGATCATGAGGGTCTTTTAGGCTCAACTCTTGAAGCAATTGCATATCAGAAAGCAGGAATAGTCAAGCATAAAATACCAGTGGTGATTGATGGATCGAATGATCCTAAAGTGCTTGATGTTTTACTGAAGGAAGCAGTTGAGAAGAACTCCCAGAGTCATATTGTCCTTTCTGATTCTAATATCATACAAACAAGATTTGGCATTGTGAATAGAGATGACTCCCCATTGAAGGGTGACTATCAACTACAGAACCTCTCATTGTCGTTGAAGATCTTTGAGGTTTTGTTCCCATTCTTACAAACAACATATCCTGATAAGATGAATGTATCGTTACCAAACATAATAAAAGGGATCCAAGAAACGCAATGGCCTGGAAGATTACAATCCCTAGACCTGAAGTACTCTAAACATCAACCAACAATTCCAGTATTATTAGACGGTGCTCATAATGGACAAGCTGCCAAGGAATTACATGAATATCTCAAAAAGACATACGGAGAATCCCCCATTACATTCGTTATAGCTATGACCAGAGGTAAAGATGTTGACTCTGTATTTGGACAGCTCATTAAACCTATAGATCAAGTCATAATAACGGAGTTCAGTGATGTTGATGGGATGCCATGGATCAAATGTACTGATGTTGAACATTTGAGAGATTCACTACTACGGTATACCAGTGATATTGAGATTGAGAAGAACCTACCGAAAGTTTTCGAAGGTTCAAAAAACTTCAATGACAATATTGTCATTTGTGGGAGTTTATATCTTGTTGGTGATGTTTTGAGACTACATAGTGCGAATGCAGAATAAATAGTCATTGTCACATTGAGTCGTACAAAATAAAAGCTTTCTTCACCATCAAGACTTCCGCCTTTTGTTTGATCCTTCATTTGTTCGTTGTTTATCTGGTTTTCTTTTAATACCAGGTATGATCGTTTTTTTCTCTTCCTCAACTTTGACATCTGTTTCTTTCCTCTCTGTATCTTTCTCGTCTGTATGTTCCTTGAGATCTGTCTCTGGTTTGATATCAGCCTGTTTCTTCACGCTTGACTTGGTCTCTTCTGGATCCTCCTCTTTCTTCACATCCTCTTTCTTGGCTTCATTCTTAGGACCAAAGAAACTACCAATATCATTCTTCTTCTTTTGCACAGGCTTCACCAAATACTCACCATCATTACTGACTTTCCCAACATCCCTCGTCACTTCATACCATTCCAAATCTTCTTCATTATACTCCTTTAAAGCTTCACGTCCAAGATCATCAGTCCATTCCTCATTTCCTAGCCATCTATCCCATTCCACCGTCCCAGGGGTTAACACTACTGGCATCCTATCATGCAACCACTTAAGTTGTTTTGGTGCATTTCCTGTGATGATGGTGAATGTGTAGAGCTTCTCCTTTGTGTCTTCGAATTGAACAACACTATACATCCCCGCTAAGAACATCAGTTTATCATCCTTTCTCTTTATGTAGTATGGGATTTTGTCAACTTTCTTGGAGTTCCCAATTGGTTTGTGTAACCATTCGTAGTAACCTTGAATTGGTACTACTACTCTCTTTTTATTGCGAACTGCTTTCCATACCCTATTGCCATCCATAATTGACTCTTTTCTAGCATTGAACGTCTTATAGTGGCTATTAATTCATAATAGTTAGTGATGAAGCGCAAAGGAAAGCCCATTCAAGTTCAACTCACTTTGCCTCTGATTGTTTCTTTGTCCATATTGGCACCAACCCCCATTTCATATATTGAATGACATGATCACCGTTTTCTGTGATTCTGTAAACTGGAGCGACGTTAGATGGCCCAATGTTATAAGATGGATGCTGCAGTTCTTGACCTCGAACCTCATTGACTATTTGATGATAGTTGACGATTGCTCTTTGGACTTGCGTTGTATCCTACGGAGTAGGCAGATTGCTATGTGATTAGTACTTGATTTGATTTCTTCGGGATTGCACTTCCTCTGGTGCAGCTTCTTTTCAAGTCCAGAGACTTACAAGAGCTTGTGCGTATCTTCCACACATTATGGGTGATTTATTAGTGCAATTCTGCGTTTACCTATCAAATTCACAAAGACTCTAAAGAACTTGTCAAAGCGCAATTAGCCAACCTTTCCGAAGAAGCGCAAAAAAATTGAGCGGTGGAACATCTCAGAGACCCTTTCTGCCGTCACAAGAAGAACACCAAAGATGATCTTGAAATCAAGATTGCTACGTACAAGTCAACTCACGTCGTCACTGCGGATATGCCTAAGTTCTAAACGTCTTCTCACGACGTCTGCATCAAAACTTGCGGCCTCTTCCAACTTTTCTCGCAGTCCCTACACTCGCCAGCGTCCAACTTCAAGAAGATGGCCCAATATCCTACTATTGACACTCGGTGGTCTGGGTATCACTGGTTTTGGGCTGTGGTGGGCGTACTGGCCACATCACACATTCACTTCATCCGTCGCTAAGATTTTGAGAAAGGGTTTATGGGCTGAATCTGACAAAGGTAACAATGACTATGCAACTGCATTGAAGTATTATCATGAAGCTTTAGTCCAAGCACAAGTTGAAGGATTGGATCCTATCAGTGATGAATATACCGGCATCCAATTGAAGATATGTGAGATGTACGAAAGATTGAATATGACTAGCGATGCATTGATGATATATTCTGAGATTGCATCTGCTTACTTGGACGTTTTAACTTCTCCAAACAGCAAGATCCCAAATGATTTAAGACCACATTTGATCCAAAAAGATTTGAGAGTCGTCATCAAAATGGTTGAGTTGAACAAGAATGATGCGCATACTTCGAAAGTCTTACTTTTGACACATTTCCTAGTTGCTCAAGAAGAAGTTGCTAGAAGAAGTCCAAGAACTGCGAATCTCATAAACTTCGAAAGGGATCAATTGTTGGGGGATAAAGCCAAACGACAAGTGAAATCGATAGATTTTGGTTTCAAGAATACCGTTTCAGAAGAGTCCATCAAGGTTGGTGATGACAATCAAGTTCAAATCATTCAAAAGAACAGACAAGCATGGGAACCATTCCGTGATGAACTGTTCAACGTTAGGGACTTGTACGTTGCCATTTGTGTTGCAACTGGTGATATAAGCTCTGCTGTTCGTGCCAAAATTGCCACGACTTCATGGATGTTGAATGCTGATTGTAATCCAGGCGAGATATTAATGTCACAAACAAATCTAGGGTCATTGATGTATTTACAAGCAGAAGAATTTGAAGCTAAAGAATATGGCGCGATCAAGTCCAAAGCCAGCGATGTGGAGATTGCAGAGAACAGAAGGGGAAAAGAGCAATGTATCGCACTAGCCACCCAGTGTTATGAGTCGGTCTTACAATTCTCAAAGAAATTACCAGTGAAGTTACGTCAACAGGAGAATGTTGAGGAGTCAATTGCTTTATCAACATATGGACTAGGTGTGATAAAACTTCATTTGGGGAAATTGGATTCTGCTAAAACTCTACTTAGAGAGTCAAGATTAAGAGCTAAAGGAAGTGGATTCATTGATCTAGTAACTGAAGCTGAAAGAGAACTGGAAAGATTACAGAAAGAATTTGAAAGAATTGAGAAAGAAGGTAAGATTCCGGACTCAATCAGCGACGAAAACGATAGGATAAAAGCATTGCTGGATGAAGTGGACAACCAGCCTGACATTGAGATGGATGTTCAGATGATCAAACATAAATAAACCCACCAAAAATTACAGAACACACATTGCACATATTACATTATAGTGGTAGTCCCCGAACCAACATCCACCGCGAATATTACTACATGCGGAGTGTGTTCAAATTTCTTTAAGCCAGTAGCATAATCTGGAAAGTAAGGTTTCACTTCAAACTTTCCCACCAAAAAAGAGTCCTCTCAGCCTGGACAAAATCGGTCATTATGAGGTCGTCTGCCATAACACGACCTTTGTGTCTCGCTCTGAGACAAACACCCATACGTCTACGTTCATTTTCCATCACTGCATCACTTTTGAATAATACCCATAGTCATAATTCTAGAACGTCATCATCAGCATCATCATCAGATATACATAGGTTTGAAGCAATAGTGAAGAAGAATACAGAAGAGCGGAATAATCCAATCAACCATGAGAACGACCTTATAAGGAAAGTTTTCGATGACGACATGTATTGGAAGAAGTTCAAAGGAGCTTCAGAGTCGAATATGGCCTCATCTTCAAGTGGATTGTTTGGGAGATTCACCAAAGAAACTGGATTGTTTCAAAATCCATATTTGACTTCCCCATCGGGGTTGAGGAAGTTTAGTAAAGATTCGTTGATCAAAGCAAATGACTTATTAGAAAGGATGATCACAGATCAAAGTGATGAAGGTTTGAAGGAATATATTACGAATCTGGATAGATTGAGTGATGTCCTATGTCGTGTGATTGATCTAGCTGAATTCATCAGAGTGTCTCATCCTAGTAAATCATTTATAAATGCAGCTCAAGAATGTCATGAAGAGATGTATGAATTTATGAACGTCTTGAATACCAATGTTGACCTGTATAAGATTTTAAAGAAAATACTAAGTGAGGACTCTAAAATCTTGAAAGAACTAAGTCATGAAGAGATTCAAGTTGGGAGAATCTTATTAGCAGACTTTGAAAAATCAGGAATCAATATGGATCCAGACACAAGAGACAACTTTATTGAATTATCACAAGCTATTGCAATCTATGGACAGCATTTCACCAATGGATTAGGTCAGAGTAGGAATGACTACATCTATGTCCCAGTTGAAGATCTTGCAGACATGGATAAATCTATTATAAAACATTTGAGTCATGATATTACAAGACAGAACTATAAGATTCCAACATGGGGACATCTTCCACACTTATTATTGAGAACATGTTCAAATGAGTCAATCCGGAAGAAGATATGGGTTGAGTTACACAGTACCACCGATGAACAAGTTGATCTCCTAGAGAAATTGCTGCAAACTAGAGGGGTGTTGGCATACATTCTTGGTAAGAAAAGTTACTCTGAATATCAACTGGATGAGAAAATGGCAAAAACTCCAGAAAATGTTATGAATTTTTTGAACAAATTGGCCACTGAGACTAAAAGTCATGCCATTAATGAGTTGAGATGTTTAGCTGACTTGAAGTCCAAGAGTCTTGGACATGAAGAGAGATACTTGTCAAATGATGAGGTTGCTGAGTTCTTGAAACCTTGGGATCGTGATTATTATTCATATCTATACACCACCAATCAAAGATCCGTGAACTCAGAACAAATTAGCTCATATTTCTCTCTTGGTGTTGTCATGCAAGGATTATCCAACCTTTTCAATAAAATCTATGGGATTCAACTGTTGCCATCGACAGTACTCAATGGTGAAACTTGGAGCGACGATGTTCGCCGTTTAAATGTTGTTAGTGAGACTGAAGGTATAATTGGTGTTGTTTACTGTGATTTATTTGAAAGATCCGGTAAGACTCCTAACCCTGCACATTTCACTGTATGTTGTTCTAGAAAGATCTATCCTGATGAGATGAATTCTGAGGATTTGAAACTGATTCAAACCAGTGAATCTAAGGAAACCGGTGAGATGTATCAGTTACCTGTCATTTCACTAGTCTGTAATTTCCACAAGAATGACAACATTGGAAAATGTTTATTAACATTGAGTGAAGTTGAAACTATTTTCCATGAGATGGGACATGCAATGCATTCAATGCTGGGAAGAACATCCCTGCATAACATTAGTGGTACTAGATGTGCTACAGATTTTGTTGAACTACCAAGTGTGCTGATGGAACATTTTGCTAAAGATACTAGGGTGATTCAAACATTTGCAAGACACTATTTAACAGATGAACCTATCCCACTAGCATTATTGGAACTATACCAAATAGAGAGAGATTTCTTAAAAAACACTGAGTCATTTGCACAGATCAAAATGGCATTATTAGACCAATTGTTGCATTCCGATATAATCGCAGGCAGAGAGATCAACTCCACAAATTTATATCACGGTTTAGAACACAAACTCCGGATATTCCCTGATGTCTATTCGAACTGGCAAGCAAGATTTGGACATCTATTCGGCTATGGGGGTTCTTATTACTCCTATTTGTTAGACAGAGCGATTGCATCCAAAGTCTGGGAGCACTTGTTTGCCAAAAACCCACTTGATCGTAAACAAGGTGAGAAATTCAAGAATTCTGTCTTGAAATGGGGTGGCTCCAAGGATCCATGGCTTTGTGTTGCAGACTGCCTAGACCAGCCACTGATCCAGAAGGGTGACTCCAAAGCGATGAGCATCATTGGAGAGACCGAGTTGTAGCTCCAGACACATCTGTTCCATAGTCATTAATAAAAGTTGAAGTAATCTGTTACATAAGCTACGCGTAAAAAACCTTCACACGAAAAAAACTCAAAGACGGTGATCATCAGCCAAAAGATAAAGACCGCTTTTCTATTCCATCGGACGTAAAGATGGCTTCGTGGCGACTGAAAAAACAGAAGATCATGGCACACCTGAGAATCAACCAGAAACAGGCAATACTGGCCGTGACTGTCTGTGTCTTCTTTGTCCTCACGTTCAGTGGGTTCTTCAGCACTATTGGTAGTACCCTCAATGGCTCCAACGCTAAAGCCGTGTTGGAAAACAGATTGAACGAGGTAGAGTTGGAATTAACCGATAAAACGAAGAAGCTCAACAGTCTGGAGCAACTGATCGAATCAAAAGACACTCAACTTGCTGAAGATCAGTTGAAGTTATCCTCACTTCATGAAAAAGATGAAGAACTGGCGAAATTGAAAAAGATAATTGAATCAACTGAAAGAACATCCTCATCAACTGGTTCAGTCAAGGTTAATGCAAACTATTACAAACAATCTTTCCACAAAGAGAAACCTGAATATCAAAGAGTCACATACATTTCAGTCTCAAAAGATTCAACTCAAAACTCAAACATCGTTTTGACCTCAATTGCTCATTCTGAATCGTATGGCCCAAATAGACAATTCGAGGATTTCTTAAAAGTCATTGACAGTATTGATTTTGACAAGACAAAATCATCATTGGGCCTGATAGTTGGTTCCAAAGAAGAATATGAAAACATTCAGAGAATCATCGAAAAGAGAACATCGACTGAAGAAGGTTTGAAATTCTTCTCCAAAATCATCATTATACAATCGGAGTTCATCGAGTCACTATACACATTGGATAGAAGCACAAGACATCAGCTAGACGTACAGAAAGAACGTCGTCGTGCTATTTCAAGAGCTAGAAACTTTCTAATCAGCAATGCCTTAGGTGATGAGACTTACTCACTATGTCTTGATAGTGATATCATTGATGTCCCATCAAACACTATGGAATTGTTCATTAATAGTGGGAAAGACATCATTGTTCCAAGAATCAGAAAAGGTGGGGCAGTTAACTATGATTTCAACTCGTGGCAAGGGGAGAGAATCGAACCTGACGCAGAACAAGACCTAAAACTTGATGCTAATGATCCAGAATTTGTGTTCGTTCCAAGACCAGTTATTGGCAAGACTAAACACATGCATGATTTCGGCAATGAAGACGCTGGAGTCGATTTCATTGTACCTTTGGATTCAGTCGGGGGTGCTGTTTTGTTTTTGAAATCAGAGATCTTCAAACAAGGTGTTGTGTTTCCACCTTATTACATTGTCGGAACAAAATGGGGCAGATTTGAAGGATATGATGGGATTGAAACTGAAGGGATATGTTACCAGGCTAGAACGATTGGCTACAAATGTTGGGGGATGCCTAACCTTGTTGCTAGCCATGTTTTTGAGGTTGTTGATAAGGACGAGTAAGGACTAGAGCTCTAATGTTTCAATTATATATATACTTTGTTGTCTTGTTGTAGCTGTATTATGATCGATTATGAGCACGGAAAAGCGGCCCGTAAAAAACGCCGGGGAACGTGGGAAGAAGGTTTCCGCCCGGAAGAACAATACAAGTCAGGGCGCTTTGGGCGGAACAATTAGCCTCTGTGCCTGAAAGTTAACACTTGACACTAATTGACTGGTGTTCAAATAGCCGTCTGGCTTTGTTTGGCTGGATTTTATGATTTACCCCAGCTATACCAGACCGAAATGGGTCCTGGTATCGAAACGATGGACGTCTACCACTAATAAGTACCCACTGGAACACACATGAAATTCTGCACAACGTCGCCAGCTCCAAAAAATTCTGTCAAACTAAATATCTGTATTTTCGTTCTTCACTTTTTCAGCAGGCCACATGGTTGATTGTCGACATCCACTCATTCAATACTATAATCTTATTGACCTACAGTAAAAACAATGATTTCTCCCAAAGTTCGTCGGTTTCTTCTCATAGCTGCTATTCTATTCTTCTTAATATCAGCGTGTTTCCATTTCCCTGCCGTCTTTTCTGGGAAAAAAAGCACCCATGAAAACAACTCTGTGAATCCAAAATTGAAGCAACCAGCTGTTCTATCAGAGGAAGAATCCATAGACAATCCATCTAAACCTGATGAACTGTTGAGTCTGCAGCAAACCGTATCGTTAGCAAATGAAGAGCTCCAGCTAGCCACAATCAACAAAAGTTATGAAGAAAGACTGGATGCTGAATTGGAATATGCAAGGAACGAACTCTATGAGACAAAGAAAACATATAAGGATAGAATAGATGAATTAAAATCATTGAACGAGGTATTGAGGAAAAAGTTGCAACAAGAAACAGTTAGAATCTCAGTAGATTGTGATTTGGAGTCAAAAACTTTTGAAAACTTGAGATACACTAAAAGAATTATATCCATCACACAACCAGGATTATCTCTATCAAAAAACAAAGAACACAATGATGTCAAATATAATCCTAGAGATAATAAGTTGTTGATACTTTCCATCATACCATCATCATCAACACCTTTTGGAACTGAAGTTAGAACATTTCAAGATTTCTTGGATTTCATTGGAGAATCTCTCAAAGATGCTGTACCACTACCAAAAGTCTCTCTTGGATTGATGATAAGTGATGCAGTTCTCTATAAAGAGATTGAACAGTACATAGGGGGATATCTAACAAACATCCTGGGAACTTTCAAAGGTGGAGTGTCACGTAAAAATCCATCAGATTCATTAACACTTGAAACCTGGAATTTTTTTTCAAGGATCATATTGATACATGCTCCTTTCATTGATGAAAGATTGGCAATGATTGATGCCCTGAAGTTTGAAGAAAGTACTTCTGAAGATCAAGTCAAGTTCCAAAAGGGACAAATGAAGAAGAAAGCAATGACTATAGCAACCAATTTATTGATAACGAATAGCTTAGGTGATGAAACAAACACTTTGATTCTTGACCCAACTCTTGATGAGGTAGCTCCTGATACTATCAAGATATTGCTCTCTAGCTCATCAAACCCACAAATATCAACAGTCCTGATAAAATCAAAAACAAGGAAAAATATTGAATCATCTGATAACTTAAACGATGAATCGTGGATAGGCACTAGACTGAAACCATCAAAAGAACAACTAGACTCTCCAATAAGTGCGGTGAAAAATGGATTCAAACCTGGACTTAACCCAGAAGAAATATCAGCATCACTATTACAGATTTCTGAAAATCCATTATCATATGAAGCCCCATCATCTTCGAACCCAACCGAGTCTGACTTCAAAATCAAGCTCAATTCAGTCTCATCACATTTGCTCATGATCAGTAGTGAGATTTTGAAGCAAGGCATCCTATTCCCAGTTCATAGGATCGTTGGAACAACATGGGACTCGCTGGAAGGCTGGGATGGCCTAGCCAACGAAGGGATCTGCTATATATCATCCAGCCTGGGATACGATTGCTTTGGATATCCAAACTTGATTGCTTACAGGGCTTGAACAATGATGACGTAATCAAAGATGTGCTCAGATTTTGCGCGAATTTTTTTGTCTCGCCAATTTTTTTCGTAATCAGTTTCGCTTACCCAATTCGGAAATTTTTGTCGCATCTATCTATGAAATTGTGAAAAAAGATTTCTGCAACACGTTCAAGAGTGAAATTTGGCTGTAAACGTTGTCTTCCTGGAAGATTTGTTCATCGGTGGCTGTCTCAATCGTTCGCTTCATAGCTGTTACCTTCACCTGTTGTTTCCCTTTTCACTGCTTGATCCAAGTATTCTTCTGACAGGTTTTTTTTTCTCGTTGAATTTTAGGCTGCTATTGATATAGAGTGTATTTAGGCGTTGGTACAGGAAAACGGATTATCTGATACAACTTCTTGCTTCCTCATTGTTCAGATCAGAGGTTAGTACGCCATATAGAAGTATTATAGAGGAGTCCCAATGAGAGTCCTGAATAGAAGACAATGGATCACGCTGGCATTGTTCATAGCAGTCATATTCAGCCTTTCATACTATGCTAACCATCACAACGTTTACACTCTGAGGGATATCAGTTCCTTGATTGAAGATGTTGACATCTCTAGTGCAAGTAGCTTTGTTGCTAATCCTTTGGCACACTCAGATACCAAAAAACTAGACAACACGAGAAGTGGTAAGGGTAGATTCATCAATAATAATGATCCTGAGGTATTAGAAAAGCATAAGATTGAGATAAAAGTCAATGAATTATTGAAGAAAAAGATCGATGAAGAACTGGAACACGAAAGAAAACAATTAGAGGAAGAGAAGACTGTAATGAAGCATGAAATGTCCAAGATTCAAAAAGAAAATGACTTGATGAAGAAAGAGATGGATGAATTTCAAAAACTCAATATATTGAAAGTCGAGACCATCACTTTTGAAGAACCAAACAAGAATTACTTTAAAAAAATCTATTCTTTCAAAACCACGGAGAGTGATGGTCCAAAGAAGTACGATCCAATGAACAATGAATTGGTTGTCTTGGCTAGTGTGCATTCAACTTTTGGAATTGGTAGAGGGTTTGAGGATTTCTTCAAACTTATAGATGGCTTGGACTTCCCTCAAAGCAAAACCTCTATATCACTCTTAATCAGTAATGAACTAATGTTCAAGAAGATTGATAATTTTGTTAAACAGGTTTTCAGAAACATTGAAAGTACAACGGAACTTGAAGAATTGAAAGAATCTTTCAATAAAATCACTTTGCTCTATGCCCCATTTCTGGAATCAAAATTCAAGATTGGTAGATCACAGAGACAGAACGATGATGTTCAAAAACAAAGAAGGAAAGTTCTTGCATTGATGAGAAACTTTTTAGTTACAAATGGTGTCGACAATGAGAAATATTCACTATTTATCGATGCTGATGTCATTGAAGTTCCAAAAACGTTGATGCAGACCTTTACTGAAAGTGGTAAAGACATTGCAACTATTAGAATCGATATGAAGGCTGCAAATGGAGCCGTTGTTCATCCAGATTATGACTTGAATGCATGGGTTGGTGAAAGGATCAAACCAACGCCTGAAGAAGAAGCCAAACTTGATTCTGATCCAGAATTCAAATTCATTCCACGACCAGGCAAGAACTCATACCATTTCCAAGACATCTGTGCAAATTTGGAGAAATTTGGACTGGATAAATCTCCATCATCTGCACTTGAGCTGACTTCTGTCGGGGGTGCTGTTTTGTTCGTCAAAAGTGAGATTTTCAAACAAGGGATAATGTTCCCTCCATATTATGCCATTGGTACAACTTGGGATAGACCTGAAGGTTGGGATGGTGTTGAAACTGAAGGTTTATGCTATCAAGCTAAAGCTGCTGGTTATTCATGTTGGGGGTTCCCAAATCTGATTGGGTACCATACTACTGCAGTCTAATGAAAAAATACAAATCTCCTCATTATGAGAGAGAAGACACACTTTTATTCTTGTTGCACTACGCTTGAAATATATCACAGTTCAGTCATCTTCATCAAGTAATGACGCGGCTTTTTCTTTGCCCCTTGAAGCAAATTTCTTACCAAAGAAAAGTATAAGTAACTTGTCACCCAGTGTATATAACCATCTAGCACTGATCAAAATACCACCATAAATGGTAGCCAATCTAACGATGAAAGTAGTGAATGGGATTCTTTTATCTTCAACTATCAATGAAATTGGTTCAAAATCGTACTTGAAAAAGATACCTGGAACTCCTCTTCTCTCCATGGTGTATGTAGTCTCTCTGGTAGAAACTGAATATTGATTAGTTTCAATCTCGACACCAAGTTTTTTGTACACTGTTGGAACAACTGTCAAATAATACTCGTAAGCTTGTAGATTCACATCAGTCGTTCTGGCTGTGGAATCCAGAGGATTGTTGATGTACGGGTAGAAATCACCGAATGACAACTCACTAATAACATGAGTAAAATTCAAAGATTCAATGGAAACATGAGATCTCTCTAAATTCCTATAGCCGTAGCCTTTAGCGGTGATATGGAAATCTCCACTCACTTTATTCACAGGAATATTACCATAGATATGACATGCTGGTGCTCCTGAATCCTTGTAATCACCACGATCTCTGAATTCGGCAATTATACCTTCAGCCATTATTTCATCCAGTTCTGGTGTTGTGGCAGAATTTGCATCCCC
This sequence comes from Wickerhamomyces canadensis, assembly GCA_003707015.3. NCBI lineage: Eukaryota > Fungi > Ascomycota > Saccharomycetes > Phaffomycetales > Wickerhamomycetaceae > Wickerhamomyces > Wickerhamomyces canadensis. Next base: position 22,084 of record PPMU03000037.1, read on the forward strand.
ATTGATCTTGAAATTGTAAGGGATGAAGAAGGGAAATCCCTCGTATTTCAAAAGCTCTGATGCTAGGAATCGATCATCTGTAATATCTCTCACATTTGTATGGATGAAGTTACATGGCATTGCAACCACTATATCGATATTGATTTTTAGATCTTTGCTCAATGTGTTATCAACTTGAAACTGATGATCGACTTCACCACCAAAAAAATGCCCGAGTTCAACCCATGTCAAAAACAACAGGCATATAGTTGTGATGATAGTGGAATAACCACCCCTTTCGGATCTTACTGTATGAGAAGATGCAACTTTGGCTAGTTTAAATTCCTGTTAGTACCAGACCACAAGTACAGAGTGAGATAGTGCACATTGACTTACGAAAAGCATCGAATGAACGAATGATTCTTCGGCTTGGCTGACTTGGTTCCATGATATGGTTGAATATGTGAAGACCTTCAATAAGAGAAACAATCAACTAGCTCCGTTGATAAGAATGCCCGGGCCATAAATCATAATATAACACGAACTGACTTACGTATATCGAAAAACTAATTTCGCGGGTATCTTATGTAATCAATAATAGTCTGTTACCCGGGTTAGTCTTTCCAAAATACCAAAGAGCTACAGACGCTTAGCTAGCATTGATCCTGATAAACACCATCGATTAGTATGAAGATTCTCCCTTCAACCCAATCCAGGCTCACTTATGATCAAATAAAGAGAACGCTCCATAATATCACTTTATATTACACGCGAACTGGTCCTGTGCTGTGTCCCTTACCAAGTCATCTCCCATGGCTAAATTTTTTTTCTGAAAATTTTATTAGAATAAGAAGAATAGCTAGAAAAAGCAGAATTAAGCCCATCACTATCGAAAGCTTAGGAGACATCACGCGGTCAAAATGGGTAAACTCTCTAAATCAACAAAGAAGTTTCAGTCGAAACACCTGAAACACACATTAGACCACCGTAAAGAGGTGAAGAAGCACAACCAATTGATGGCTAAGCATAAAAGAAAAACATCCACAACACCAGAGGAAATCGCAGCTCAGAAAGCTAAGAAGGATGAAATCTTTGATGACATGAATGTTGAAGAGTTCTTTGAAAATGGATTTGAAGTCCCCAAATCAAAAGGTGGTAAGAAAGAGAAAGCGCCAGCTGAAGAAAGTGATGACGAATCAAGTGATGAAGAAATCTTGGAACATAAAGAAGATCTATCAAAACTGGCTGAAAAAGATCCAGAATTCTACAAATATCTACAAGAAAATGATAAGGATCTTCTGGATTTCAACCCAACTAATCCTTTAGATGCTATTAGTGACGATGACGATGATGAAGAGGAAGAGGACTTAGAGGAGTCAAAAACTGACAAGAAATCTAAGAAAGCCAAAAAAGATTCTGAAGCTACTGAAAAGATTGAGGTTACTGTAAAATTGATCAAAGAATGGACAAACTCTTTAAAAAACCCAACTCTGAAATCATTGAAGAACATTCTGGCTGCTTTCAAGGCTGCTATCAATGTGACCAATGATGATCAAGAATATAAATATACCGTTACTGATCCTAAAGCATTCCATGATTTGATTTTCTTGGGTTTGGATAAGGTTCCAAAAGCTATTCAGAAAATTGCCCCATATAAAGTTATAAAAGGTTCAAGAACTATTCCAGAAAGTTCAAAAGTCAAACAAATCAATGTTTTACTCAAGTCTCATGCTGGTTCATTATTGACGTTATTGAATGATATTACCAATACTGAAACTGCTGCCCTTGTGTTATCATCCACTTTGGAATTATTGCCTTTCTTTATCAGTTTTAGAAGTTTATTGAAGAAAATCCTTACTGCTGTTGTCAATGTTTGGTCAAGTGCCACTGAAGTTGAAACTCAAATTGCAGCATTCTCATTCTTGAACTCTGCATCAAGAGAATTTACAAAATCATCATTAGAAACTGTTCTAAAGCTATCATATTCATCATTTATCAAGAATTGTCGTCAAACAAATGTTCATACCATGCCGGCTATCAACTTCCAAAAGAACTCTGCTGCAGAGTTATTCGGTATCGATGAAACTTTATCATATCAAATTGGATTCGATTACATCCGTCAATTAGCTATACATCTGAGAAACAGTATCAACAACTCAAAAGATGGTTACAAGACGATTTATAACTGGCAATATGCCCACACTTTAGATTTCTGGTCCAGAGTCTTAGCTCTTCACTGTCATCCTGACAAGGAAGGTAAGAAAGAAAGTCCATTGAGACAACTGATCTACCCATTAGTTCAAGTTACTCTGGGTGCTACTAGATTGATCCCAACTGCTCAGTACTTCCCATTAAGATTCTATTTGATCAGATCCCTGATCCGTTTATCTCAAAATACCGGTGTCTTTATCCCATTGTTCCCATTACTACAAGAAATTTTGAACTCAACTACATTCAGCAGAAACCCAAAGAACACAAATTTACATGCCTTTGATTTTGATCATAACATCAAAGCCAACAGTGCATACCTAGGTACTAGAACGTATCAACAAGGTGCTGCCGAACAATTTGTTGACTTAGCTGGTGAATATTTTGTTCTATATTGCAAAAGTATTTCATTCCCAGAATTGGTTACTCCAGTGACAATTTCATTACGTCGTTACATCAAGACCAACAAGAATGTTAAATTCAACAAGCAACTGTCGAACTTGGTTGAGAAATTGAATCAAAATGCTACCTTCATTTTACAAAAAAGGGCTGATGTTGATTTCAGTCCAATAAATCGAGCTGAGGTTAACAGATTCTTGTCTGATTTCAACTGGGAAAAGACCCCATTAGGTGCATATGTTATCGTTCAAAGAGAAGTCAAAGAAGAAAAGGCTAGAATCTTGAGAGAAAGTTTGTTGGAAGATGAGGAAGAACGTAAGAATGCTAAGAACAAACAGCAACAGTCAGTCAACGACGACAGTGATGTTGAGATTGACGATGACGAATCTGAAGAGGAAGAGGAGGAAGACTCAGGTGACGATGAGTAAGCTTATACAGTTTAATTTCGACCCAAAAGTAATAGAAAAAGTTTTTCATGTAAAGAAAAAATCCTAGAACAGCTCGTTAGCCCTGTAAAAATCTGCGGAATTCCGAACTGTCAGTGATACTACTGCTAGAACGCCCATTGACCAAAAGAAACCACGTCCATACCCGCATGGGAAGATCAGTGGTGCTAAACAAGACCAACACACAGTCAAAATATCTACGAGGAAAAGCAGGCACTCGTTCTCCATGGAAAATAGCTTCTAAAGTATAAGCGGGAAGGGAAGCTCTGGTCGGTAGGAGCAACATGTAAGATTTTTCTAGGTAAATTAAGAGTTTGGCATAATCAATATAAATATGTGCAGCAAATAGATCTTGGAAGTTCAAAGAACGTAACAACTATGATGAGAGTACGGCTTCCTAGACACATAAAGGTGAGAGTGGCGTCACATTTTGGATGTCTCAGTAGCTCTGCTCCTCTGAGAAACTTTTCCTGTGCCACTAAAGTCAGAAATGAATCAGCAAGGGCAAACACCATTGTCGAAGGTACGCTCAACCAAGAGGGTTTTGATCCTTCGCAAAAATATTCAACCTCACAATGTACATCTTGTGGTATTAACCTTCAGTCGAAGGACCCTGAAAAGCTGGGATACTTCATAGAACCCAAAATTAGTGTACCAAGAACCCATGGATCAAAAAACTTGCAATTCATCTCTGCATTATCAAAACTAGATGATGAAGGAAGAAAGCTCCTTGGAATGTCTACAGAATCAGCATATGCTTCAGCTGAAGCTAATAAGGAAGAAGACCTTGTGTGTAAAAGATGCCATGATGCTTTATATCATTCCGTTTTCAAAATTGATGAGCATTTACCAATGAAGTTTCAGGAAGTCTTGAGTACGATTCCAAAAAACTCAAACATTCTGCAAGTTTTCTCAGCATATGACTTTCCTCTCTCTCTGGTAAGGATCAAGAATAGATCTAAAGTCACCTATGTTATGAACAAGGCTGATCTCTTATTTGGTCATGGCTCAACTACAGGGAAATATCGTGACTACTTCAATATCATGGTCAAAAGGTTGACCGGGTCGCCAAGCAATCCAATGATTATTAGCGCGTATACAAACTGGGGGATCTCTGAGCTGGTTAAGAAACTAGAAGCAGTCAATCACATGGTTGGTTATGTTAATGCAGGAAAGACTCGGTTGTCAAACAGATTGATAAATTTCTCGAGACAGCTCAAGAAAACAGGATCTAAAATGCTGAAGGCAGAAGGTTCATCACATCTTCCAGCACTCACAAGAGAACATATAGTACATGACTGTCTTGATAAAACGATAGTTGATGTTCCAGGTTTTCTTGATGAGTCTGGTGTTTTCAGCCATATAAAGGAGGAAAACCTCAAACTTATTCTTGAAGGTAAGAAAATAACTGTATCTGACCTAAGAACCACCCCATATCTAACCGTTAAAGGTGGTCAGTGTTACACTAATGGTGGACTCTTTTTCCTAATACCCCCAGAAAAATCAATCCTGCAAGTCAAGTCAGTTTGTCAAGGGGAGCCCAAAGTTTTTACAAATTTGGAGAAAGCAAGATCAGTGTTCAGGTCTCCACCTGAAGCCCTGGTGAAGGTAGCATCTGTCAAGCCAGAATCAATGGATGAACTGGTGAGATACGTTATACCTCCATTTGTAGGGACTATTGACCTTTTGATCAAAGATATTGGGTATGTTCAAATAAAACCCACGGGAGCAAAGGCCAATGATGATCTGTTCGAAGTATGGGCTCCAAAAGGTGTGGTATTAGGTGTTCGTGAAACCATTGAGCATTTCTTGACCAGATACATAAAAGAGATGAAAACAAAAACCAAGAAGGTGAAACAAAAGGACAAAACGATCAGAGTGGACAAATTTGAGAAACTGAAGATGAAACCAAAAAAAGTCCCAGACTACAAGATATTCAGTAAACTTTACGAGATCCCAATAGAATGCTCAGATCCTTTCAATGAAATGGTTGCCCAGTACAATGAGCACGTCTTTCAAAATAACCTTTCATATCACAAATGGGACCCATCAGAGAAAAGAGATGAAACCAGAAACCTATACTGGATCGAAAAACTATAGACATTGTATCTAAAATCAAATTACCATGCACATATTAACAGTAAACCATGGGATGACCTTCATCCCAGAGATCAAAGATATTATGTAACAGATTAGTCAGTACATCTTAACACCACTGTTTTTGATAGCGAATTCAAGCACAGATGTAAGAAGTAAGAACTCAGTTCAAAACAATCAACTCAGCCCGCTCGCAGACAAACTCACCATCAATGAGCAATGAACCTACGTACTTCTGTCAGAAGTGCAAGCTTCCACTCGCCGTCGACTCATCTTTATCAAACTTAAGCAAGGCCCAGACTCATCTCTTAACATCAGGGAGAATTGGATATGGACGTGACAAGACATCAGAAGGTATTGAATTGGGAGATGAACCATACATACCAAAGTCGAGACTTCAGCTGTTACAGCGAGCCTCTGAGTCCAATTCAGACAGACAAAATAAGTACAGCCCTTATGATTCTTCTGGATCGTTCGTAATATTGCCACAGTTTGAGGGACAATATGAGGAGGATGAAGAAGGAGTGAATGGATTCAATACAGACAATGAATCGAATAAAGCGCTTTCAACAAGGCTTAAGACACTCTCGACAATATTCAACATATTGTCATCAAAGAGTGATATTGATTATCCGGTATGTAAAGAATGCGCACAGTTGTTATTAGCCGGTTTGCAGTCGCAATATGATAAAACAGCCAGAGAGAGAGACATTTACATTCAATTCTTACAAAAGTTAGAAAACAAACAAGCTCCTTTCTTGTCAAAAACTGAGGAATCTGTGAAAGAAGTTGATAGACTACGACACCAAGAAGAAGATTTATTGAAAGAACTCAGAGAGCTTGAGGAAGAGAAGGATGATCTAGACAAGGAACTTTTGAAAGTCCAGAAAGAACTTGAAGAAATCGAACATGAAGAAATGGAACTTTATAAGCTGGAGAACAAAGCTGAACTGGAAGTTCAACTTGTCAAGAGCGAAAGAGACGCATTGAATGCTGAATATGAGTTCAACCTCAGACAACTAGAGAAGCTGCGAAAAACTAATGTCTACAATGACACATTCAACATTTCACACGATGGTCCATTTGGAACGATCAATGGGCTCAGACTTGGGAGCCTAGAAGCTATACGGGTTCCATGGCAAGAGATTAATGCTGCACTAGGCCAGGTTGTGTTGCTATTGGCTACTATTTCCTCAAGACTAAATATAAAGCTTGTCGGTTACAGACTGAAGCCCATGGGTTCAACTTCTAGAATTGAAAAGATTGAAAGAGATTTAACAAATCCATCAAAGCCCAAGATTACAGTCCTGGAGGTGTTCTCGTCAGGCGATTATCAGGTTGAGAGACTCTTCACTTACTCTAAACTGGATAATGCGATGGTTGCATTGCTGGATATTCTATCTCAGATTGCTCGAAAGCTTAAAGAATTCGATGACAGCATTGAATTCCCGTATAAGATAGTGAAGGACAGGATTGGGGACGCGAGTATCAGACTCTCATCAAAAACCGCAGATGCCGAGTGGACAGCTGCTTGCAAATCTCTACTAACCAAGTGAGTAATGTTTTAGCGATAAACTTCCTTTACCAGCATACTAACAACTTTACCGATAGTGTAAAATGGGTTCTTGCTTATTCCAGTGCACATATTCCAAACCGCCAATAAATAGCTCACAAACTCCCCGTTTCGGAACTTCTACGTTTTAGGAAATGTAATTAAACACATTCGAAGTGCGCGAACCAGTCACATAATTTTTTGCCATAAAGCATAAAGATCTGTTTCATAAAAAGAAAAAGAACCCGTCGATTACAAATTACACAGATCTTTGGTGTGTTCCTCTTCGTTTACATTGGGTTTGAATCTCCGCAAGATTACCGTATTTTTTGCCCTCATCTAGGTAGACATTATTTTGATCAACTCCATCAACGTCACTCAATCTTAACGCCAAAGAGAAACAATTAAATTCCAAAACACTCGATCAATCAATTCACACAGTACATCACTGATCTCATATGATAATTCCCTCAATAAAAGGTTCAGTTTGAAGTCTTATAATCTCTATATTAATGACTGAAGTGCAGGTGGTGAAGCCAGACGGGTCAAATGAGAGGTTCGACGCTGTTAGGTTGAAGCGACTTTTAGAAAGTCTTGCGGGAGAATTAGACACAAAACATTTAGATATCGATAGAACTATGGAGAAGGTACAGAACAGTTTACCAGAAGAGATAACCAAAGATGAGCTTTTGAACCTCACAGCGGAAACATTGGCGACTATGGCGACTATACATCCTGATCATTCCCTACTGGCAGCAAGGGTTGTGATATCAGCTCTTCAGAAGAGAATCAGCCTGAAGTTTTCTGAGGCGATAGTGAAGATGTACGGTTATCATAGTAGCAAGACCAAGAAACATCTGCCGTTGGTCTCAAGGAAGATTTTTGAGATTGTTTCTAATAATTCTAAAAGACTGGACGAGGCCATTGATCATACAAGAGATTTTAGTTTCACTTATTTTGGTTTCAAGACTCTAGAGAAGTCATACCTGTTAAAGATAGATAATTTTGTTATAGAAACCCCTCAGTTCATGCTCCTGAGAGTCAGTTTAGGGATACATGGCGATGACCTGGACTCCGCAATAGAGACTTATGATCTAATGAGTAAAAGATTTTTCATCCATGCTTCTCCAACACTGTTTAACTCAGGTACAAACACCCCATATTTATCTTCTTGTTTCCTATTGGGTATGAGTGATGACTCTATCGATGGTATCTACAAAACATTGCATCAATGCGCTCTCATATCTAAGGCTGCTGGCGGAATCGGCCTTCATATATCCAATATTAGAGGTGAAGGGGCATACATAGCTGGATCAAATGGAACATCGAATGGTATAATTCCAATGCTGAGGGTCTTCAATAACACAGCAAGATATGTTGATCAAGGTGGAAACAAGAGACCTGGTGCATTTGCTATCTACCTAGAGCCATGGCATAGTGACATATTTGGGTTCTTGAATTTGAAAAAGAACCATGGGAAAGAAGAAATGAGAGCTAGAGATCTATTTTACGCATTATGGATTCCAGATCTATTCATGGAGAAGGTGAAAAACAACGAAGATTGGTGTCTGTTTTCCCCAGATCAGGCTCCAGGATTGTCAGATGTTTATGGTGATGAATTTGTTCAGCTTTACAATAAGTATGCAGATGAAGGCTTGGCTTCCAGTACAGTCAAAGCACAAAAGTTATGGTCGGCAATTTTAGAATCACAAACCGAAACTGGTGGTCCATTTATGCTGTACAAGGATTCTTGTAACAGAAAAACCAATCAGAAGAACCTTGGTACCATCAAATCTTCCAACTTGTGCTGTGAGGTGGTTCAATACAGTTCTTCTGATGAGGTGTCCGTCTGCAATCTTGCCTCTGTTGCTCTTCCATCCTTTGTTAAATATGCTGATGATAACATGTGGTTTGACTTCCAAGGCTTGCACGATGTAACGAAAATCGTCACAAAAAACCTAAACAAAGTCATCGATGTTACAGATTATCCAGTTGAAGAGTCTAGAGTAAGTAATTTAAAGCATAGGCCAATTGCTGTTGGTGTTCAAGGATTAGCAGATCTTTTCATGGAGTTAAGACTGCCCTTCGAAAGTGAAGAAGCCAAGAGACTCAACATTCAGGTGTTTGAAACTATCTACCACGCTGCCTTGGAAGCCTCGAATGAGTTGGCTCAGCTACATGGATCATATGAGACATTTGAAGGGTCGCCTGCTTCTCAAGGAGTTTTGCAATTTGACTTATGGAATCACAAACCTAGTGATATGTACGACTGGAAAACTTTGAAAGATAAGATAGTGAAAACTGGTTTGAGAAACTCCTTGTTGGTGGCACCGATGCCCACTGCATCAACATCACAGATTTTGGGATTCACGGAATGTTTTGAGCCCCTCACCAGTAACATTTACTCAAGAAGGGTACTTTCAGGTGAGTTCCAATTGCTGAACAGATATCTAGTCCGTGATCTGATAGATTTGGGATTATGGGATGAAGAGATGAAGAATAGAATTGTTGATGATGATGGTTCCATCCAAGCCATTGGGTCCATTCCTGATGATATAAAACAATTGTACAAGACAGTATGGGAAATATCTCAGAAGACAATCATTGACATGGCAGCTGATCGAGGACCCTTCATTGATCAGTCTCAGAGCATGAACATATACTTGAGAGAACCAACTAAGGGTAAGTTGACAAGTATGCATTTCTACGGTTGGAAGAAAGGATTGAAAACTGGTATGTACTACCTGAGAACACAAGCAGCAAGTGCAGCCATCAAGTTCACAATTGACAGGTCCGTTACACCTACTGATAGAAAGCCAAACATTGATCAACTCAATGGCTTAAGAAAAAGAACATATACCCCATCACTAATGAGCCCTACACCTACAAAGAGAATGCATTCAGAGGGCATTTCTACTCCTACCTTTATGGTTGATTCTCCAAGCTCTGCTGATGACTCTTATGATATACACTCTTCAACACCGCTGGCTTGCAATATTACAGAACCTGGTAATTGTGACAGTTGTTCTGGGTGATTTTTCTAATAATACTTGCAATACGATGACGATTTCAATGAGTTTCAATTAAGTACCTGCACATACGTCGAATGATCGATAGAACCTGTATATAGAGACGTGATAATAAATTTTACATAAGTTGTTTCTTGTTGAGTTTTCCATTTTGCTAGCTCGAAGTAGTTGTGTACAGGAGCTACATGTTACGGGGCCAAGATACCACGTTCCGTCATGTACCCGTGGGTAGTGGTAGTGGGTTTTCTCAACAGGTCTTGGTACCAAATGGTGTTGTAGTCTGGTTTTCAGAGAAACTGGCATGGGGTATGTGCATCGTATAGTCGTGATAACGGATCAGGCTGAAGCTGGGAAGCATCAACAGAAAGGTCACTCGAGCAGCAGAACCTAGGAATGTGAAGAGTTTTTCTAAGAAGCTCACAAAGCTCACGATTAGGCTACTCGCCAAAACTAGAAACATATTAATGGGTTTGATCTTTTGAATTGAACCACGTTCCAGCAACGTGTAGTCTTCAACCCCCAAAATTCAACCCTCTTAAGATTTGCGATTGTGTTCCACTGTCCAATTACCAGAATACAACAAGAGTACAATGCGGCAAACGCAGGCAGTCTCCTTGGAGGAAACCAGAGTATAAATATCAAGTGATCAGCCTCAACTCCAGACAAACTCGAAGCTCCTCGTGAACACAAGTGAAACGTACAATGTTCACCAAAGCTTTAATTCTGCTAGCTGCTGTTTCGGCTAGCGTTTCAGCTTCACCACCAGGTGTCATAGATGGTCACGATAATAACCATAGAACCATCAAATCATTATCAACAACCGTCAAGGCACCACTCCCAACAGCCAAGTCCCTTTATGACCATAGCATTTCAAAACTCCCAGCGAACGTCAACAGAACTCCTACTGGTAAGACTGAAACTACATGTTTCACAACAAAGGGCCCTATCACGTTGTCTGGCACATCTAGTGATGGTTTGTCGTCTTCTACTGCATCCTCCACGGTCAACCCATCGGTATCATCTGATAGCTTATCGTCCTCATTAATTTCGTCCACCGAGTTACGTACAGCATCCATAAGTGAGAGCTCGTCATTATCAACTAGTCCATCAAGCACACTTGCTTCCTTGGGATCGTCTCTCTCGTGTCCTACTGATTTACCTTATTCCTGTCAAAATACAACCATAATTGAAGATATGTGCTGCTTCGAATATCCTGGTGGTGCTATCTTATCAACTCAATTTTGGGATTACGATCCAGCAACAGGTCCTAACAACTCCTTCACTATCCATGGATTATGGCCAGATAACTGTGATGGGACCTATGAACAGTATTGTGACACTACAATCGCAATCTCGAATGCTACGGATATCATCTCCCAGTTTGATCCTTCATTATTGAAAACCATGCAGCTCTTATGGAAAGACTATCAAGGTGATGATGAAAGTCTATGGGAGCATGAATACAACAAACATGGTACTTGTTATTCGACCATCAATCCATCGTGTTATGGGGAAAACTCCACCTATCGTGAAGATGTTTATGACTTCTTCAGAGTTGCTGTCGAGCTAAACAATGAGCTACCAACTTATGATTGGCTAGTTTCAGAAGGTATTGTTCCATCACTAAATGTTACATACACTAAAGATGAAGTCCTTGGTGCACTGACCAAACATTACGGTTACGAGCCATACATCAAATGTGATTCTAATAATGCAATCTCTGAAGTATGGTACTTTCACCATGTAAAAGGTTCATTGAGAGATGGAATATTTGAAAGATTTGATACTTTGACTACACCAAACTGCCCTTCTACAGGTATTTATTTCCCTCCTAAAGGCTCCACTATAACCAGCTCAACCACAACCAAAAATTTGACGAGTTCTTCATCATCATCTACTGCAACTGGGGTTTCCGTCAAAGGTTACGTAACACTGACTGGTGAAGATGGTTGTTTGATCAAAAATGGTAATTGGTATGTCAGTGGAACTTGTGCCACTTATACATTGGAGCAATTGAGTACCCTCTCCTACACTTTGAAGTCCAGTGCTGGCTACTGTACCATCACAGACAACATTTTCACTTGCTCCTCAAATGTCACTACTCCTTTTGAATTCGACTACGATGCTTCTACTAATGTTATTAGTGCTGGAGGAGAAGACACGTGGTATGCTGATAGCATTGCTTCAGGAACAACCAAGGTTCCAATTCACCTAGGTTCTGGAGGTGCTGTTACTTTTGAGCTGCAGTTTGGGGCGATATAATAGGAGCTGTACCACTTGAGGCCTACCAGAAGTAGGTCGACTACTTTATTGTGAGCTTTCTAACCATAGCTTCAATGGAACCAGTTCTTTTAGAAGTATAGAACGACTGAGTACTGTGTAGTATGATTTTTCCTGAGATTACATGCCTATAGGAATGTCTGTAGAACGTCAGAGTGGAGCTTCTATTTGTGATGATGTCATATCAGTTCTGCGGGTTATGAGCGTTTGGACAAGATAAGATAAGACGCCAAATCTCATCCATCGCTTTTTTCGACACGTTCACCGCCATTCAACAACAACACAAGAACAGAGAGATCTTTGACAGTATAAGATTCTCACGCTATTTTAACACTCAATCAACACTTAGGAAGAACCAAGCATACAACACTTCCTTCTCATCCATGACCGCCCTTGATCTCCACCTCGATCGAGAAGGAACATTCACCCCCAACCTAGAAGCATCCAATGGCGCAGGCGCCGGACGCTTAAAAGATGTCACTTCAGTCATAAGCAAAGGGTTTGTCGTTCTTGCAGGTGTGCTGAGTGCTATCACTCCTCAGTTGAATCTACCCACTGCCCCTTCAGACGTTGGTGGGTCTCTTTCAAGCCAGCCTTCAATCCAGGAGGAAGAACATCGCGTTACAACTACGCTATCTCCACTTTCAAGCACCAGTCCACTCAAATCTTCACCAATAACATGTCCAGTTGATCTGCCATTCTCTTGTCAAAACACTACCACTGTCGAAGACCTTTGTTGTTTTGAATATCCTGGTGGGGTTATTTTATTGACTCAATTCTGGGATTATAATCCAGGTACTGGGCCAAAGGATAAATTCACCATACATGGATTATGGCCAGATAACTGTGATGGAACATTCGAGCAGTTTTGTGATAATTCTTTGACAATCACTAACTCCACAAAAGTCGTTGAAGATTTTGATCCAGAGTTATTAAAAAAGATGGAATTTCTATGGAAAGACTACCATGGACGTGACGATTACTTATGGACACATGAGTACAATAAGCACGGCACTTGTTACAAAACTATTCAACCAAGTTGTTATGGTGAGACTTACAATACAAGTGCTCGTCAGGATGTCTATGATTTCTTCAAAGCTGCAGTTGATCTAAACGAGGAACTTCCAACTTATGACTGGTTGGCTGAGGAGGGTATCGTCCCTTCAGATACTCAAACATACACCAAAGAACAAGTGGTTGGTGCATTAAGCAAACATTACGGGTATACACCATTTGTAAAATGTGACAACAACCATGCTATCACCGAGATTTGGTACTATCATCATTTGAAAGGATCCTTGAGAACTGCAAACTTTGACAGATTTGAAAGTCCCATCTCTCCAAGATGTCCAGCCACTGGTATCAAATATCCAATTAAAGGTAGTGGTCCATCAAATCCAACAAGAACTTTGACAGGGACGGCAAGACCCACCCCAACTGATGGCTCACTAAGAGGGTTTGTAAAACTAAGTGGGCAGAGGGGTTGTTTGATCAAGAATGGAAAATGGTATTCCAGTGGTACTTGTGCAACTTATACATTGACACCTCTATCCACTGGTTCATATACCCTAAAATCAAACGCTGGACACTGTACCGTTACTGAGAATATTTTGAATTGTGGTACATTAGTCAAATTTCCATTTGAGTTCAATTATGATGAATCTACAAAACTCTTGAGTGCTTTTGGTCAGGAAACTTGGAATGCAGAAGAAACTCCTAAGCGTTTCAACCAAGTCCCTATCAAATTAGGTCCTGGTGGACCAATTACATTTCATCTACACTTTGAAACTTAGGTAGCACCCCCAACTACTCTCTAGTAAAAAAAAAGCATGCCAAAAATGATCACTGAACACCTACAAAAGAAAAAGAACAAAAACAGTGCCTTCCATAAACATTATATGATCTATATTCTGCAAGTTTCCTGTAGAACGATTTGTGGTTCTTCCCTCTATTCTTCAATCGCACTATGCTTAGGACCAGCAAGGCAATAACCTTGAACTTCTTTTGAGAAGATAACTGACGAAACGTCTTTGAAATTGTGCTTCATTGAAAGCTCATGAGATTATAGGTTGTAGAATCACCTGCAGCTTCAGGTACATTGGACCCACTCCTCTCATTCTTTTCATATTTTACCAGTTGCTTCCGGTAGTACTCGTTGAGGAGAGCTAATTCCTGATTGCTTCTTTCTAAGTCATCTTTTCTCAGCTTGTAATAGTGAGATTTTTTATAGACTTTGTCAAAGTTCGATTCGAGGAAGTTGATGAAGCTATTTAACTCATCTATCTTTTTCTGTAGCTCGGCATTCTTCTCTATGACTTCTTTATCTTGTTTTTGAGAGCTTGGAAACGTGGTCTTCTTCGACTGAAGCTCTGCCACCTTGGATCTAAGTTCTTTCATTCTTTCAACGTCATAGTCAGACATGGACGGTTTATGCTTTTCCATTCCAGCAGCATCTCTCTCTATGGTATCATCCAGTAACTTGTCCAAATCTGTGTCTCTCGGTATCTTGTCTTTCTGTAAGTTCAACTTTCTAAAACTCTTCAGCACGTCATTATTATCATTGTCTTTGTGAATACTGATACGGTCTCTGAGGCGATCCTTGCTGTTCTTAGTGGGAGCTAGCTCAGGAATGGTGCTTGGCCTCATGTAATGATCACCAAATCTGCTGAACCTTTTAAATGTATCATCATCCATTTGTGAACTCTTGAATGAATAAATGGATTGATTTTCTTTTGAAGGACCACGGTTGCTTACAGAAGTTGGCGACGTGATCCTATTGATGAATCTCTCCCTCTTCAGCTCATTTATACGGTAATCCATTCTCTCTAGATTATCGTCAAGATTTTTCGCTTTTTGCTTTGTTGATCGTTGTGATGGAGTATAATCCCAATCGTATCTGTCGTATGAATGAATGGGGCTATCTTCTGCGTAACGTTCCTTCCTTATAGTGGAAGAAGGAACACCAAATGACGAAGCGGATCGTTTCTTTATAGGCGAAGATTTCGAAAATCTCTTTATAGGTGATGATAACGAAGAAGTGGTATCACCCAAAACATTATTATTGTGAAGAGTGTCATCTTGAAGTACCCTGTTCAAGAGCCGCTGCTTACTCCTCCTGTTGTTTATCCTAAGATTCGTGAGGGTGGAGAGATCATGGTCATATGCAGTACTTCTATCAGGGCTGATCGAAGTCATCTTCAGTAGTCTCGGAGGAAGCCTATGGGTTTGTGCCACTCTTCTCGTTTAGATGTTTTTGTTTACAATTATTTGTTGATTGTTTCACACACACACGCGAAAGAAAGATCGCCATGGCAACGGAGTCGTTCCGGGGGTGCAGCCTCGGAAGTCGTCCGAGGAAGCGAGATCTGACAGTGACACAGAAAAATGGGAGCCAGCAAATTACGTCATTTGCGAAGGCCTCTCTGCTCGGACATCGCACTGCAAAAACGTTCTAGAACTGCTTCCGTAGAATGAAGGACGTATAAGCTAAAAATGGCAGGTTTGGAAAGAAAGGCAGCAAAAGTGTTCCTTTCTTTGCGATTGTGATTTCTGCTCCTTTCCTCTCTGCAAACTTTGCCTCTTTTTATTGCCACGTCGATTTTTGTCTTCTTATTTATAACTGCCTTCTTCAAGCTAATTATATCTCGCTGGCCGCGGTTCGTTCTCGGCTTTGTGTGAGTTTTTGTTTGGTCTCTCTCTTTACTCGGGCGCTGCTGCTGCCTAATTTTAACTGATCACTCCGGCCTGAACTATCCAAAGAAGCTAAATATACTCATCTCTTATAAATACAGCTCACATCACCATCAGCATCACCACAGCTCCCACGCTCCGTCTCCCTCTTCACAGCCCACAGTCCATGACGTCCACTGAGTCTTCTCCCAACCCTCTGCTGGGTCCGGAATCTGGCGTCAGTTACTTCAACTTTGACACATTTGATAATTCGCCATCTCACTCACAACGCCCAACTGCTCCTCTCCATTCGTCTTCCTCGTCCTCCTCTTCTCAAATACCGTCCTCCTCTCTCGAGATCCCATCCTCAAACTTCTCTCCAGCTATACCCTCCAACTTTGAGCTTTTCAAGCAAAGCCTTCTTGCCGCAAAACCAAAACACAGTCAACAAGCTTCAATCGTCCCAGAACTAAAGGTGACTCCAAGTCCAACCATCACTCCTCTAAAGAGCATGACACCCCCAAATAAACCATTGAACATCAACTCATTACACAGCAATACAAAGTTTTTCAGTGTCGTGCCTCTGCATATAACGTCTATCAACACTATTGAGGAGTTTGAGAGAATCACACACACATCGCAAAACGAAGACGTTGTTATTGTTGACTTGAGACCCTTCAATCAATACAGTGCCTCAAGGGTAAGAGATTCATTAAGTATATGTATCCCATCAACACTCTTGAAGAGAAATTCATTCAATTTATCCAACATTTTCAAGACAATGATTGTAACGCAAGAAACTACCTTAAAATCGAAGCTTCAGTCTGCTAAGGACTTACATATTGTGTTCTATGATTCAAGCTCTACCATTGATCATTGCTCTCTTCAGATATACCAAGTCATCAAGAAATTCCAGGAACAGATTCAAAATTATGATAAAGTGGTGGAACTATTTTTTGTTAATGAAGGCTTCAACTTGTTCCAAAAGACGAAGGAGATTGAAGAAAGTTATATTGACACCAGCTCTTTCAAAGCTGTCAAATCTCCCGATCAAGCCTGCTTCTCTGAATTCTTGTTGCCATCTGCTGACCCTACTTCGTCTTTCTTGATGGCCATGAAGAGCAATCAAATTTGTTCCTGTGACACTTACAGAGATATTGCTTCAATGAATTTGCCCGTTTTCAAGAATCCAGACTCTATCCCAGTTTGGCTTCAAAATTATACTGATGCTAATTGTGTTGATTCTCTTGTCTCGAAGTTCAAGAAAATTGAGAGCTCAGAAAATCGAAGACTAGGTGCAAGTGCTTCTTTGACAAGAAAGAGATCTATGACCCCTGTTGAATCCCCAAACTCCCCAAATTCTGGAAACTACAATCTTGTCGGTCCTGAAAATGGCTTCAAGAACAGATACCCTAATATTTTACCTTATGAGCATTCAAGGGTGAGATTGGTTCCTTCTCCCCTTACCTCTGCTGGAAGTCAGCATCTAGCACCTACTCTTCAAATACCCCAGATTGTTACGACACCAACCCACAATGTTCCACCACATCCATCAAATTTGAATCCTGACTTCAATTCCAGTGATGCATCTTCTGCTGAAGGTCTGAGAAAATCAAGCATAACATCAGATGATTATTTCAATGCTAATTTTATCAATGTTCCTCAAGTCAATGAAGTGTCTCGTTACATTGCAACTCAAGCTCCACTACCTTCTACCATTGATGACTTTTGGAAGGTTGTCTGGGACAATGAATCTGAAATAATTGTTTCTTTGACCAACATTAGTGAATATGGTGTCAGAAAATCAGATATATACTGGCAGAACTCTTCCTTTGTTGAACTCCTTGAAGAAACTGAGCACTTTAGTGGACTTGACGGACTAACAGTCAGAAAAATCCAACTAACCAGAAGATCCAAGAAGAGAATCGTTCACCAGTTGCACTTCACCGATTGGCCAGATCATGGTACGGTTGATCCATCTAAGATGGTCAAACTACTGGAAGTCAAAAGTCAGTTCATAAATGACAAATCTAGTCCAGTTGTTGTTCATTGTTCAGCTGGGTGTGGAAGAACAGGAACTTTCATTGCAATAGACTTGATACTGCAAGCATTCAAGAATTACGAGGGCCCTGATAGTGTTGCTTCAAACTCCTTGGATATCTGGAAAACTTCTGAGGACTTGGTGAATTTGACAGTAAAACAGATCAGAAAACAAAGAATTCTAATGGTTCAAAGCCTTGAACAGTTCATATTGTGTTACGAGACCATATTGCACTACTTTGCTTCATTACCTACGGGCGTTAGCCCATCCTTATGACTATTTTATATATGACCCCAAAAGTTTATATACGGCATTTGCATACGAAAATAAATATACCAAAAATAATGAACTTTGTATTTACATGAATATAACAAGTGAGACTTATGTTATATTAGTTATTTATCTGATACAGAAAGTAGTTGAAGTTCTCTAGAGTGTTTTGGTTCACCTTGGAGAACACTTCGTTGAAATTAGCTTCACCAATGGTATTTTTGATGACATCCAGAGTATCCTTTATGAAATATTTCATATTTAGATTGTGAACAGGATCATATTTCTTGACTAGAGCTTGAAATCTATTGTATTCACCATTTTCCTGAATGCTCAAGTCTTCATTGTATTGAAACTCATATAGATAATTAGTATGATATGACTCGATATCACCATTGCTGAGTTCATTGACTTCCTCTAAAGCTGAAATCCATAACGCGACCAAAGTTTCTAGATATTGAAATCCCACTTTCTCACAAGTTCTTATAATGGCAGTCAATCCTAAAATATGAATCTTCCTGTTTCTTGGGTTCCCAATGTTATGTTCCATCTTGGCATACCAGACTATCATGAATCTATTGAACACTGTATTGAACTTGTCCTCATCAGGGTAAATGAAACGGAAGACTTGAATGATATTAGCAGGCTCAAAATATGATAGCCTTGCTATGATCAGAAGAAGTTTTGCGATTGTCACTGGAGACTGATCATCGTCCAAGATCATTGAAATCATATTTGGAAGGAGCTGGGATTCTAGCAAGAGAGATAACAACTTCGAAAATTCAGCTGGGGTAGAGTATGATTGTAGAATCATGATTTCTAGGGTTGATAACAGTATATCCAAAGAATCATCTCTCATTTGTGGAACGTATCTAGCAAATATCTCAAGGATTTTGAGGAAAAACTCCCTTGTATTGTCATTTGTTATCAGCTCTGGGATGAGAATACAGTAACTTCTAAAGATCTGCAAAATTAGCGGCAGAATTTCTGTTTGGTGTAATAGGGCATCGCCATATAGGGTGTTCAGGTCTTGAATTAATGAACTCTCAAACTCTAAAGTTTGATTAGTTGGATAAAACTGCAAGACTGCAAGCCATAATTCAAATCCGTCTTCAGCTAACAACGAGTGATATTCACTTCTAGACGAACAACACACGTTAATAAGAGGTAGAACAATATTCCAGGCTGATGAAGAGTTTTCATTCAATGAGATAACAAGGTTTTTCAGAATTCTTAATAAACTGTTCTTCAAGATCATTTCATTAGAGTTATTTGATGAGTCCCAGAAAGTAGGAACAGCAACTAGCAACTGATCAAGCTCAGCTGCAGAGATCAATGGATTTGTTCTGCTGATCAAATCAGATATGGTATCCAACAGAAATAATTTTGACTCGGTCAAAACCATCTCTGTTGATAATCGTAGCAAGTGACCTGTAAAATCTTTAATGTATGGTTTGAAAGCCTCTTTCTTGAATTCCCAGTCTTTCAAGATTGATCTAAGAGCTTGAATTGCGGTCAACTTGACGACTGTGTCGTTGATAGGATTGGAAGAGTCAAGGAATTGGAGTAACATCTTGTATACTTCTTGCAAACTTTCATCTGAAATGACATTCAGTCCGATCCACTCTTTTATGAGCAAGCAGACACGTCTTTTCAAAAGTTTGCTCTCCACAAGATCATTTTTAAGAGCTTCTGGAAGAAAGATTGAGTTAAAAAGGTTATTGAAGTCAACTATTTCATAGATTGAATTTGCACTAAGTTGAAAGATTGAAAAGATGGAGTCCTTAACCAAAACATTTTGGACAGAGACCTCTTGATAAGTCGAAAGTTCATTTTGCACCTTATTCAACACATATGGTACTAGTAAATCTTTAAAGTTGTTGATAAGGTCCTGAAAGAAGTTCTCAGCGCACTGTCTAATCTGAAATTCATAACTCTGGTTAACTTCATCGTTAGTCCATTCCTCTGAATCATTAACCCATGCTTCCAGGTCAATTGGTCTCAATTTGATGTAATAATTTATCAGTAGATCAGTGAGTGATTTGATTAAATCTTCCGTGAAGAATTCAACAGTGAGAAACTGAATGGCCTTTTGTATATCGGCTTTATCTGACTTGGCCTTCAGTGTTAAAACTGATCCTCTTTTGAACAAAAAGTTGATCAGAGCTTTGAAGATCAGTAGTCCTTTCACTGCAACGAACTCCCAAAGGCTTCCACTGTCATCTTCGCCATCGCTATTATAAATTGTGGACGCTTTCTCCTGAAGAACTTTTAGTACCGTGTAAAAGATGTCCTTGGAACTTGGCAAAAGAATCAGATTTGTAGGATTTGTCTTTCCGATAAGCTCATAAATTTTACTGTAACGCTTAATGTATTTTTCCAATATCTCAGAGGGAGCATATTTATCATAATTTTCCAGTAAAAGCTGAAAGTGTCTGACTGTTAACCCTAAGAACTCAACAATCTCATTCGACTGGTTTGGATTATCGTAAACATCAACTATTACCCTTTTGAGCACTTTCAATGCCATGTACCCGATCTCCATGACGCCAAAATCCAAAGTTTCTAACCATTCACTGAAAGAGTTGGAATAGATCTTAGTGAGCTGTGGTATTATAATCGGTAATTTGCTCTGCAGCGCAGGTCTAGTTCTTCCAATTTTAGCCATGGCAAGATTCTTCAATACTTGGTTCAGTATCAATAGCAGATTGTGGATTTTGACATTGTTCGCCTCAGCAATTGCACTTTGAAGGATGGTTTCTAGTTGATCGAATAAGTTCGGCCATTCTTGAGGGAAGTCAAAACGACATATTCTAGCAACAGCTTGGGAGTTTTGGATAGCCAATTGTTTGTTGGGTTCATCAATTAGGTCGAACAGTCTCTCTTTGATTTTTTTCTTCTCTTCTGATGAGATTGCACTATATTTATCATTTTGTTAGCATCAAAGCGACGAAAAGCTGATAAATGAGAAAACATACTTTTGTCGAGAACTTCTCCAGTACCGCTCAGTGCCATTCTTAAAGTTGATGACAGCTAGCCATCTAATTTGCAAGGGAAGTGATAGGTCTGCGTATACGCTCTGTCATACGTTAGTAAATGAAATCATCCATGGGGTGTATGTCATCACTCACCTGTAACAGATAATGGTAACCTGGCTCCGACTCCCACTCTTTCAGTTTATTTTCAGCCAATTTCTGTGTGGAGCCTCTCTCTGACCCATTGGCTTGTTCAAGCACACTAGTAAGTGATAATAGATCAAGACTCATGTAATCTGCAAGTGATATATCCGCCAACAGTTGTACGTTCTGTTGGTTAACTAAGGAAAGAAAAAAAAAGAATGTGGCAATAACAACACCCAAACACCGCTGTTGATGTTCGCGAATTTTGTATTATGTAATATTTCTGTCAGCATCGCCAAATTTCTCGAAAATCTGGATGAATTCAACTTGTACCAAAAGTACTTGTCCTTCGAGACACACCTGGGTGGAAAGGGAAAAGACCACGACCCGAAATAGAAAATGGTCACGGAGGTATCACAGAAGGCCGACCTGACCACCGTGCAGTATATTGAGAACGAGAAGCTCATCAACGAGGAATACAAAATCTGGAAAAAGACTGTTCCTTTACTATATGACACTATTCAGACTTATTCACAGGAGACACCTTCATTTACCGTTGAACCATTGCCAGATTTTGAGTTTTCTGAGGACAAGAACGAGCTAGAAATCAAATTCCTGATTGGCACCAACTCACCAAATGATGACAATTATTTGAAGTTGGCCTCTGTCAAGTTACCCTCCACCTTATCACCAGATTCTAAGAATACGATCCCTGTCCAGACAGGACCAGCTTTATTCTCAAAATTCAGTGTTCTACAAAAATGGAAACATGATGGTGAGGTCAATAAAGCTAGATATAACAAATTTAACAACAAGATAGCGACATTCACAAGAACTGGTGATATTAAACTTTGGGATTTTGAGCATGAGGAAGCTATCACCACGTTGAAGTATCACAAAAAAGATGGGTTCGGACTAGAATGGGGTATTGGCAATAACTTTCTGCTCACTGGTGGAGAGGACTCCAAAACTGCCTTATGGGATACTGTCAAAAGTACGTCCAAACCACTCAGAACATTCAATCACCATGACTCAATAGTCAACGATTTTTCATGGAATCATAAAATTCCAACACTGTTTGGTTCTGTCAGTGATGATGTGTCGATTCAGTTTTATGATACAAGGCACAAGGAAAGTGAACCACTGATAAAGATCTCTGAAGCACACAAAGATGCGATCAATGCTATTGAATTTAATCCAGTGTTGAGTGAGATCTTCGTTACTGGTTCATCTGATAACTTAGTATCAATATGGGATTTGAGAAATACGTCTGCTCCAGTAAGACAACTATATGGTCATGTCAATGGTGTTACCCAGCTGAGATTCAATCCGGACTCACCACATCTATTGGCGTCCGGTTCAAATGATCGTAGAATCAACATTTGGAATCTCAACAAGATTGATGAAGAATTCGATGCTGATGATTTCATCAAAGGAGATTCTGAGGATCCAGCTCTTATTTTCATTCATGGTGGACATTCAGCAAAAGTCAGTGAGTTTGGTTGGGTCCCTGGCTCAATCAACACAATTGTCAGTGCTGCAGAGGATAGTTTGATAGAGATTTGGAAACCGCATCTTGAGGATGATGGATCCGAAGATGACGAGGATGGTGGATCTAACGAAGAAGAAGAATCATCACAGAAACAAGACAGCAATGTTGACTCGGAAAGTGGGGAAAAGAAATAGAAGATTATATCTCTGTACTAATCTAAAAGTATGTCATTAAACTTTCATGTCATCAGTAGTTTCGATGGGATCTGTGTATTCATTAGTCGCATTAGCTTCTATTAGCCTCAAAATGATCTATCTTGAGTGTCTGTATCAATTTCTCCTTGGTCCTTTGGAGCTTCTCTGTCTCTGTCTCTATATTTCCTATGATTAAAGCAATCTCATCATTGATGATAGATTGCCAGCCATTATGTTTCAGACACCTCTTTTTCTCTAACAAACAAACTTCTGTGTCACATCCATCATTATCCTGGACTTCTTGAAACTTTTTCACAAGGGAATTGATATCATTACTGTGTAGATTCTCTTCATCAAAGTTGACACCGTCTGTGCGAAATATCGTGTCATACCCACAGATGTCTATCTTCCTGATTTTCTTTTTTGAAGAGGGCGCAGTAGTATCGGCAGCTCTCAACCTCTCATTTAACTTCTCGATGTTCTCCCTTGCCTTTATCAATGCTCTTTTCTTCCTGATTTCAATCTCTCGTGTGCTCTTTAGATTGGATATCTTCTCGTTAATTCTTTTGACTCTTGAGTCCTCATCGAAGTCTATGTCAGCATTAGGCAAGCTATCTCCTAGTCGTTTGAACTGTTCATAGTCAGAACTGAAAGTCACTATCTCTACCAGTTGGCTTTTGTTTATTGATCCTTGTCTAGCCGCTTGTTCTGGTAACTGATCGATGATTGATCTGATGAACTGGGTGCCATGATCTTTAGAACAATACTTCGATTCATTCCCAGAAATAGGCTTGAAACAGTTTGATAATCGACACCGTCTTTTCCAAAGTGTGGTTCCTTTACCTTCCAATTCACAATATGGACAGAAGTAACTTGCAACCAGATGTTGATACTTGATACTTATTTTTACACATTTGAAATGATACCAGTCATCGCACCCATCGCACGCCACCATCAGGTCACCGTTGTCGATCTTCCGACACGTACAGTATATTTCTTCTCCATTGGAATTAACCTCTCCTGTAGTTTTGAATGGAAGTTTCCCCAGTTTGGGATGTACGATCTCCTCATTGTTGTTGGTTTGTTTACTGGCGTTTGTTCCTGAAGTATTTTTTTTAGGTTTTGATGATGGTGGTTGTTTCTTCTTCTTTGACTTCTCTTTTGGTGACTCCTCCACAGTGCTTTCACCAGAGATGCTTTTCTCTGTCTCATCTTCTGAGTTCATGATGTTTCCTTAGCTCTGCGTTGGCCTTCCTCTCACACCTTTTTCAGTTACTTCATTGATTCATGCCTAAAGAATTATCAACAAAGCGCGATCTCTCCGTCTCCAATTAGGGAGAGGTTATGAGCAATTCTCCCGACTAATCCTCATTCGGTTTTTGCATGATGTTGAATGCCGTAACTCTGTTCTCTGTAACTTTTGGCCCTCCATCCTTCGTTGTTATATTATTTAACTACTCACTGGCGATGCCTTCACATGAACATAGTAAAGCCCCGTGGCAAAGGGAAGAAGAACTGGCATCGGTTGAGCCTGTACCCTTCATTGTCGATGAGAGTAGTAATACAGCACCGGCTATTGGTCCAAATTACAAGAGATTGTCTAGTCTTGCTGGAGGCCTCCACAAGCTTCAGAAATACTCCTCAATAACATTCAACATCTTCACTGTCCTTCATGGCGCCACCGTACTAGTTGCTCCTGCTATATCTGGCTCCGTGGCTGAAGAGATGTTGTCAATGACACGAATCGTATATCAAGGATTTGGCTTGGAAGGAATACTGGTCTGGGGAAGCTTAGGTTGTCACATTCTTTCTGGAATCTCAATAAGGATAATCAGAAACATTCAGTATAGAATTCGCTATGGTGATACCAGAAGGAATGACAAAAGAACCAAAAGAAATGAGAAAAGTCTAATAGATTCCACTGCTTTAGGTGTCGATAGTGATGGTACTATCAAAGTTAATAATGATGAAGAAATAGGTTTGACTGGAGGAGTTACAAGCATGATTGGTCTAGGTGCAAAGAGAAGTTTCTCATATAGAGTCTTTGGGATGTCTCCGCTCCAAGTCTCAGGTTACGTCTTGATTCCCTTTGTGCTGTATCACGTCCTTCAAACCAGGATCTCTCCTTTTCTGGTTGAGGGAGATAGCAGTTATATCAGCTTTGAGTACGTGGCGTACATTTTCAATGATAAGTTACACTCTCTCTGGGCTCCGGCTCTCAATTGGGTGATATATCCCTCTCTCATCGTTCTGTCTGTCTATCACAATATTTATGGTATGATGAAGTGGATGAATATTAAAAATTTGAGACTCCGAAAACTTGGGGCAATGTCAATCAATATATTGATCATTTCAGGGATCTGGAGCTTATACCAGATCTCCAGGATTGATACTTCTTCCACTCTATCTTTCATTTTGAGAAAGTTTGATACATACTTGGACTATTTTTATTATTTAAAGAAATAATATCCACAAAGAGCTGGTATTGACTGATCTACATTCTGCCAGTAAGTACTCAAAACTCATTATATATAAGCAACTAAAATAAGGAAAATGTAATATCAATCATGTCATAAGAAAAACAAACCCAACCTAGTGCCATCTGATTCCTCTATAGTCATTGGAACGACTTCTATTATCGGATATAGTAGCCTTATTTCTTTGGATGGCAAGTATCCCATCAATCTTCTGTAGCACCAACTCCAATAGCTCTTTACGCTGTTGCAGTTCAATGTGTTTCTTGATTTTTGGATCTTCTTTAGCGAAGGCTTCCACCTGTTCCTCCGTTAAGTTCAAATTCAGCTTATTATCCAACTCTCTGGGGAACTTATAGAAAAAGTCTGTCAATAACTCAACATTCAAGAACAGAACAGCTGTTGTTGTAAGTTTTTCATTTACTGCACTCAAGAAGACTTCAGGGCATTTGTACTTATTTTCCTTAACCTTGCAGGCATTAGACTTCAGTGCCTTCAGTCTCAAGTTCAAGATAATTGAACGATCTCTCAAAAACATGGCTTCACGTCCTCTTTTCAGGATAGCGGTAGAAAACCCCAGCGTTTCCTCCGTACTCTTACCACCATCTTCAAGATATTTCATCACTTGTCCCAATTTACGACCACCAATCGAGTTCTTCAGTCCATTGTAAGCTTTATTGACCTGATTCAATTCTTCCTTCAATAAATGGATTGAATGCTCTCTAGACAATGTCCATTCTCGATCATCAACATCAACTTCATATTTGTAAGGTTTGATACAGTTCTCAACCTGGTCGGCAGTAGAAAAAAATCTTGAATTCAAAACGTTCTGAGCAGCTTCTTTGACGGCTTCTTTTGCCATAGGATGATTTTTCAGTTGAGTGCGATCTGCAATATTTTCAATCTCAGTAAGAATTGCATTGGTTATCAAATTTGTAGACAATCTACCAACGCCTAACTTTGTCAATGAACTTGTGATGAGCTCCAGCTTCTTATTCCAATATGGATCGTCTTTTTTCAGTTCATTCAGTTCGTTGAGGTGTTCAATCAGGAGTCTGGTATCTGCATCTTTATCTGTGATCTTGTTCCAGTATCGAGCAGCTAGTAAGTCTAGCACTTGTTGATCTAGCTCATTCTTTAATATATACTTCAACTCCGATCTCCCAAAATGCTCGTTGAACTCCTTGACTGCCAGTTTCAGTGCATCAACATTTTCAGCAAGGTAAGTCTTAGGGGTAAGGTGACGATCATTGAACTCAACTTTGAACTGATAAGCTGTCTCATCTAAATCCTGCTGAACCAACTTAGCTGTTGGTGCTAGTGATAAAGACATTGTTCTCTCTAGGACCTTTATAAGCTTCCTCTTCAAAGTCTTTGTGGAAACATTACAATCTTTCAATTCTGATTTGTTGGCTTTCAAATATTGGTATTCGAAGTTCTGTTGAGCAATAAACGCATCATGACCAGAACTTTTTCTGAAAAGTGATTTGGATGGTGCCTTAGTGATGACACCCACATAACCCATTTTCAAGGGATATTTCTTGTTGAGTAAGATTTTTCTTGCTACTGAAGGTTCAACCAGATCCAACTTCGTGATCACACCAATAGTTCTTTCACCTTTTGGATCGGCCAGCTTACTAGCTCTTAGCGCTGCACTATTTGCCAGATCAACATCTGCTGAAGATATGGCTAGAATGACGTTGGGACTCTCCAGGTATCTATCGCATAGTTCACGGATTTTCTGCTTCAAAACAGGTGGTTGGTCAGCAGCTTCAACTTGAATGTACCCTGGAAGATCAACCAAAGATAAGTCAGGGATTGTTGGGGATCTAATGGTCAACTGAATTGGATCGTTAGAGATTGCGTCAGTCTCTGGCACAGCCATATTCAGGTCAAACAGGATTTTCTGTACTTCAGAGAAATCCGTGAGATTGTACATTTTCAATGCTGGGAAATCAGCTGTTTCAGCAGCAGCACTTGGGGTGTTGACTAAGGTGAGTTCAATTGGTCTTCTGGTAACCATATTAGAACCTTTTGGTAAGAATTCATGACCAACAATAGCTTCAAGCACAGATGATTTACCAGATGACTGAGATCCAATAACAACAATTGATGGGAGTCTAAGGGTCTCGGATGATCTATCAACCTCTTGCAACAGAGCTCTGATTTCAATCATTTGTCTTGTCAAACTCAACATCTGATCATCCAAAGTCTCGTCATCTTCGTCTCCATCGTCGTCGTCATCTTGTTCAAGGAGTTGTTCTTTTTCTTCATCTTCCTCTTTGTCCTCTTCTTCTTCGCCTGATAACCCTGCAATAACGGCTGCTGTACCGGCAGCAGCAGCTGTATCCCCATTATTATTTCCATTGGGGTCACCCGAGTTTAACCCAGATTCATCTCCAGATCCACTTCCACTGCCAAAATTCAATCCTTTTATGAAATCAGAGGTTTTGTCAAGCGCATTTTCACCCAACTCCTTCAGCTTTCCAAGCTTATCACTCGTATAGTTGGATGCCTCTTCCACTTTGTAAGCAACATAACTTCCAGCAGCTGCCAGACCGCCTCCCAGGTAGGCCGGGACTTTCACCATCTTACCCATAAATCTTGGAATCGATGTAAATGAAAACTGTCTGTTCATTTTGGGGATATATCTTGTTGTTATTCTGGAAGCGGATGATACAGATGGAACCGATGACATTAGCAATGAGGAGTTGGAGATGTATCTTTTGTTTAGCATGGAAAAATTGTGCTTCAATACGAACTGGACCGGGTGAATATTGTGAGCCCTTGATGAAAGGGAGCCCAGTGAGGATATACCCAGTACGGGTCTCATATTCAACACTCTACACTCAGAACAAACTTATTCTAGCTTCTGAGTAAGCTCCGTAATAGCTGTTTAGATTGTTTTTTAAGGTATATTTTTTAGTGGCGCTATTCAAAAAAGAATGTGGTGTTCGGATGCAATGAAACCTGCTACACTCGATAAGCGGTTTATTACAATAGCAGTTTCACTTAATAGCTTGATTATATATGGTAATGTACAGTTGTGGCAGTTCAGGTATTTAGTAAACACTTGACTGCCTTTGTGCCGGTTTCTTTTGATACAACGGGTTCCAAATTCATGATTTCATCTCATCTCCTTACTTCCTCAGTAGCAGGAATAACAACTAAAGTCACTCACGGAGAATCTTGTTCAGTCTCCTCCAAATCACTGATCTCCTGCTACTTCTAAACCTCATCGATAGAAAATTCATTCAAGAACGTTCTCCTTTTTCTCCAATGGATTGTAACGCAAGAACTTCTCAATAAGATCAACATGGGTCAAAACCATTCTTCTACAACAATATCTCTTTAACTTAAGTTTTGTAAGCGCATCACCTTCACTCATATCCTCAACCTCTAGAAGATGTAGATATTCTTCCCATTTGTCACCAACAACCTATTTGTCATTCGGTTAGCATTATGATGTCTGTCATGATCAGGTCACAAAAATGGCATAGAAGCACATTTTGGACTCCCGGAAAAATGAACCACATACTTTACCACATGAAAAACAACGAACTGGAATGATCATCTCTATTATAGCTCTTCTCCCTTGGCAATCTGATGAAAAACCGGTGGAGTTGAATATATTTTCTTTATAGCGATTTCAGACATTAAAAAATTTCCATTGAAGGTTCGCGATTTTTTCGACCGGGTAAGACATGTTTGGCTCGCAAGAAAAATTTTAAAGCGATGAGCTTCTTTAACTTAGCCAAAAGACGTAATAGTTCAACCGAGTTTTCTGTCGAAATGACTGAAGAATATAGACTGTCCTATGTTGGTGGTGGTAAGGTCCTTCCACATGGCTCTTTGTATGCCAGGGATGGGCATCATTTGATTGTTCCTTTCAATAATCAACTAAAAGTTTACTTCATAACTACAAGACAATCAATCAAATCTATCAAATTCAGTAATGTCCTAAACCTTGATAATTTGGTTGAAATGAAACAAGATATCAACAACCCTGACCTTCTATGGGTATTCTTGGAGACTGGTGAAATTTTAATTGTGAACTGGCGTGAGAAGATGATAGATCCTGTTTTGAAGAGGTTGCAATTGTCCAAGAATGATGAAGATTCATTGCTGAAGATTGTCAGTTTCTCTGAGGAATCTTTAACTGCTATTCTTGGAAAAAAATCGTCCAACCCCCATACTAGAACCATTGTTCAATATAACTTATCTGATGAATCACTCAAATCAGTAACACTAACATCAATTAAGAACGTTGTTCTTTTCAATGTGTCAAATGATTTCACAAAACTTGCATTTATTTCTCAACCTAATACATCCAAAATCATCACTCTGGTGGACTTGAACGATACCTCGAAGAACAAGACTATTCCATTCGGTTACAAGGCCACCATTTCTTCACTAGCTGTCTCGGATGATTCCCTAATTGCCGTTGGTACAACATATGGTATCATCCATCTTCTATATGAAAACACTTCACGTCTATTGAAATGGCATATTGATCAAGTTAATACTCTTTCATTTTCAAAGGACTCCAACTATCTGTTATCAGGTGGTCTAGAGAAAGTGCTAGTGTTTTGGCAGCTAGATACTGAGAAACAACAATTCTTACCAAGACTAAATGGTGAGATTGTCAACGTTGAGAACTCAACAGATGATTATTACACATTAACCTTGAGAACTGATGATCAAAACAATTATGAACTATTAGTCTTATCAACGTTGGATCTTCAATCAAGATTAGTTGTCAGTGGACCTAGACAAATCTTGAACACTGATCCTTCAACTCTCAAGAAGTCGTATAAATTCCTTCAAAAGAGAGAAGACCCAAATAGTATCAAGTTAAAAGACTTCACCAGTGTTTTCAGATTACATCCAACTACAAAAGAACACCTCTACTTCTCTAATGGCACAAGTCTTCAAGTCTTTGATACAACCAGACAGGAGCAATCATTCACACAAAAGATCACAGATACTCTGCAAACCGGTAAAGTCAAATCCGAAACCAAACTGCTTGATCCTATCATAAAAGATTTCACATTCACTGTTGATGGTAAATGGCTAGCAACAGTTGAAGAGCATCATCATGGTGAAATAGATAACTTGCTATCTAAAAATGACTTAACATATATCATGAAAATCTGGAAAGCAACAGAGTTGCAAACCAAACAAACATCAACTACACAGGCTAGTGTTGAGAACTCCTGGGAATTGGTCACCAAAATTGTTAATCCTCATGGTTTACATATCCCAGTACTCAAAATCATCCCAGCACCTGCAGCTTATTTCAAAGGTATTGCTTTTTTAACAGCTGATAACAATGGTGGTGTTAGATTATGGAGACCTACAGGTAAGAATGAGAAACGTCCAACTTGGTCACTAAGAAAACTGAAACCATCTTCAGGAATCTTCTCCAACTCCATAAGTTTGACTTGGTCTAAGGATGCGAGCTTGATTTTCTTAGGATTTGACTCAGTCATTGTAACCTTAGATATTGATACATTTGAAGAGATAGAAACACCAGATACTCAAATTTTAACAAACATTTCCGGGGCTAGGATAAGGTTCCTGGATATTGTCGATAACAATCTGATAATATTGACCAAGACATGCTTGAAATCAATCAACCTACTGACCATGGAAGAAAATGACCTTTCTTTGAAGGTCAACTCCCCAAAGGCTGCGGAGAATCTCATCTGTGTGAACCACAACAAGAACTTAATTGCTATTGCTGTCAATTACTACAATCCTGAAGAATCTAAAGCAACTTCTAAGATCTTTGTTTTTACCCCATATTCAAAAATTCCTGTTTACTCTGTCGATTACCAGGACTACATATCTTCTTTGACTTGGAATCTAGAAAGTGGATTTGTCTTCATCGATATCAATTCAAAAATTGGTGCTATCACCACCTCTAAAGTTGCAGCATATGAGAGAGAAGCAGAAAGTATAGACTATGCACAAGAGATGAGTATCCTTCTGCAAGAAGCCCAGTCATCAAGTCAAATCTACAAGAAGTCTGATGAGCTCGACAACACTGATGAGATCAATGGCCAAACCAAAGGATTGGATATCAATACGTTCAACAGTTTGTTTGAGAGTATCAACAGTATCAAACTCGATACATTGTTTGAGCGTGTTGTTCAAATAGTTGACTAGTCTTCATTATGCATAGTACATAGGGACTACCACCTCTAAATGGATTCATATATCGTATATCCATTGTAGCTCTAATGGCCTCCTCGGAAACTTTTATGGGAATACCCGGATCAGCAAGTCAATGGTGGTATCTAAACAGCGTTAGTAGAGACTGCTTCTTCCCAGACAGCCCAATTGAAGTTATTAAGAGAGAGATCTTGAGAATGACACGTCTTTTCATTTATGCCAATTTAGTACGCGTACGAGCCGACTCACACCGCGAAGTCTTGATTTTTTCGGCGTTTTAAAAGTAAGGAAGGTTGAAGTTCATGACTAACTCTATCACCCTTCCTTTTTCCTCATCACCTAACCTTTTAAACGACTCACTAAAAATGGTGAAGCCTGTGATCAAGTCGCTTCTGGACACAGATCTCTACAAGATCTCAATGCATGCTGCTGTCCACAAAAACTTCCCTGACGCTGTCGTGACATATTCCTTCACAAATAGAACACCTTCGAAGAAGCTTAACCAAGAAGCTATCAATTGGTTGAGGACAAATGTCGAGCTTCTGGGGGAACTAACGTTCACTAGTGATGAGATTGACTATCTACACAGGGAGGTTGCATTTCTTCCAAAGGAGTACCTCGCCTATCTGAAAGACTTCAAGCTGACACCCAAGGAGCAAGTCAAGATCTCCGTTGATGAAAATGGAAGTCTTGATTTGAAAGTTCATGGTTTATGGACTGAGACTATTCTCTATGAGATACCACTGCTGGCTCTTGTCTCAGAAGCTTATTTCAAGTTCGTCGATACGGACTGGAATCTCGATAATCAAGTGGAAAAAGCACAAGATAAAGCAAGAAGATTAATAGCTGCCGGTGTTTCTTTCTCTGAGTTTGGTACGAGAAGAAGAAGGTCATTTGAGGTCCAAGAACTTGTCATTAGAAGCATTTCTGAGTATGCGAACAGCTTGAATGATGAGGGCTCTAGAAAGCTATTTAGTGGGACTTCAAACGTTTTGTTTGCCAAACAATTTAATCTGAAACCGATAGGTACCATTGCACATGAATGGTTTATGGGGATTGCTGCCATAACTCAAGATTACACATCCGCTAACAGAAATTCTCTGGAATATTGGGTGAACACTTTCGGGCCAGCTAATGCTGGACTTGCGTTGACTGATACTTTCGGTACTGATGACTTTCTGAGAACGTTCACTAAACCGTACACTGATTACTATGTTGGTGTTAGACAGGATTCCGGAGATCCATTGGTATATGCTGAGAAGATTGCCAATCACTACAGAAAGCTTGGGTATGAAAAGTTCTCCAAGATTATCTGTTTCTCTGATTCATTGGATGTTGATAAATCCATTTTATACAAAAAGAAAGCTGATGAGGTCGGACTCAAATCAGTGTTTGGTATC
The DNA here is from genome assembly GCA_003707015.3 of Wickerhamomyces canadensis. Classification (NCBI taxonomy): domain Eukaryota; kingdom Fungi; phylum Ascomycota; class Saccharomycetes; order Phaffomycetales; family Wickerhamomycetaceae; genus Wickerhamomyces; species Wickerhamomyces canadensis. The sequence continues at coordinate 54,910 of PPMU03000037.1, forward strand.
GGAACCAATTTAACAAATGATTTCAAGAAATTGTCTAGTGGTGAAACTTCTGAACCACTGAACATAGTCATTAAGCTCTCTGAAGCCAATGGAAACCCAGCTGTTAAAATCAGCGATAACTTGAGCAAGAACACGGGTGATGCAGCTACTGTCTCGAAGGTTAAGAAAGAGCTCGGATACAATGAGCGTGAGTGGAAGGAAGGAGATGAAGCACATAGATGGAAGTAACATTGGTAACTTTGTCCCAGGCTCTGTGGTTCCCATATGATCAATTATAAGTCTTCGGTTTTCCGCATCCCTGGTATATAGAAGTTGTGCTTACTCACTTTCCTGATCTATATAGCTGGATTGCCACATCAGCCTTAAAGTGAGACCCAGTAATTTCGATATTGTGTGAAGATTCTTCAAATTTGATTTACGGGATGGAAGACTGGCATCCCAATACCAACCGAGCTACAGATATGATGAATGGTTCATGCGTCAGGCAGTTTTCACATTAATGGAGTATGAATTCCTTATGTATGATCACTTGGTGATCAATTAAACAATTACAATTACGTGATCTAGCATTTTGTACTACTGCCTTACTTATATAGCGAATCAATGATAATGACATTTTTAGAAACATACAGCTGCTCCTGCATGTAGCTGGCTTTAATACGGATGTCTTGACCTCTAGCTCAATTATATATATAATTACATGAGTATAACCGATCAAATCCTCGCGATGTTGTCGAATAATTAAACATAATATTATAACCGGCTGTGTCTAGCTGCTGCTCATGATTTATTATAAATATTATACCATCAATTAATATCAATATTAATGATAATTGATCAATAATATTATATTAGTAATTTAATTTTTTTAAGTTATAAATACAAATAATGAACAGCTAGTATACTGTTGATATAATTTGAGGCGGAGGTTAGATATTCAATAATATATTAATATTGACAATATTATATTTAAATTATAATTATAATATATTATACAAAACTTAGTGAACTGTGTAGAATTCCACCTAATGATGAGCTGGTGATACTAGTAGAGAGATAAATAGATTTACCGCTCCGTCCACAACGTCTAACTGTGCCTGCCAGCTAGTACTAGGTGTATTATAATAACGTACTATTAAAATGGCTAACTTCCGAGGGTGTGTTCCAACCGTTCTATCAGTAACTTATAATGTATATTTCTCAAATAACTTCAGGTTAAAGACTATATAACTAATTTCTAAGTTCATCTTGGGATACTTCATCCCTATTTATAGTTTTCTCAGAAACTCCTGATTTCTACTCAATTCATTTCATGGAACTTTCCAGAAACTCATCACTATTAGAAAACCGGAATTTCAACACATACACAATGTAACACCTTAACACCACAATCTTGATTATATAAAGTGCGGGTAATACTATTTGACTATTTGAACCTGTAGAGATTACATGAATCGCATCTACAGAACTCTATAATCTCACAAAAAGGTCAATGGAGTTCGCCACTAGCAACACAGCATCAAGATGACTTACAGCAAAGATAATAGTTATCAATAAGTGTATAATTCAATCAAAGCTCATCCAAAGCGAGAATTGAATCTCTTCGAAATATACAAGGGCCATCAACGTCAGAGCTATTTCAAACCTTTCAAGATTTTCTCTTTGTCTTCAGCAGATAGTAAACCAATGACTTCTGCTAACCCACTAATAGCAGAGTCATGGTTACTTCTTATTAGATGAGCAATGCTTTGAGCAAAGGCTTCATCTTTCAATTGTTTGACAGAGTCATCTAGTTGCTCATGGTTTTCTTCAATCCAGCTAGCGACTGATCTATCATTCTCATAATCAATAGTGGAAGGATACCATGATCTTAATCTAGCAACCTTCTCAATTCTTGTAGCATGTTGTAAAACTTCTCCAATACGTTTGATCAAATATTCTTCGTTCAAACGACGACGAATTCTCCAGAAGAAGAAACGACGAGCATCAACCCACTCAAGTTCTTTTCTTATAGTACCTTTGGCAACCATACGTCCAGATCTATCATGTAAATCTGCGAATTGAACAGAGATCTGTTGATAAATTGGTAGCAAGGCTCTTTCACGAGCAGCCAATTTGGCAGATATATCTTGATGTTCTTCAGCAGAAAGCGATGAGTCAGATAGCTTGGCCTTTAGATCACCATAAGTTTTATCTAATCTGCTCATGGTGGCAATCAATTTTTCACGTCTGTACTTGATACCTACCATACCCTCTGGTTCTAAAACACCTGCTCTTGATTCAACATCTGCATACATTTCCATCATCTCAGCATTGATAGTAGGGTCAACAACAACCCATGAACCACCTCTTAGTTCACCAGTTGGAGGAATATAAGTGATGATTGGCTGTTTGAAATCAACTAAAGCGTCAACAATGAAAGAACCGTATTTCAGGACTTCATTGTACATATCACGTTGACCACCAGAGAACCCTCTCCAGTTGGCCAAAATCATTAATGGTAATTGTTCACCATTGTTGAAATCGTTGATAGCTTGAGCAGTCTTGAAAGCAGAATTTGGATACCAAACTTGACCAGCTTCTTGAATCAATTGTTCAGTGGAGTCCGGATTGGCTGGATCAGCTGGAATCAAGTTTTCAATAGTAGCAGTCTCAACCCCGATGACACCAAATGGAATACCACCTAATCTCGCTCTACCAACAACAACACCCTTGGCCCAACCACTTAAAGTTTCCTGGAATGAGTTCTTGTCGAATAGACCAGATTCAAAAGACCCATCATCCAGGTTACGACCAGCAATTAACCATCTAACATCGTAAGGTTGGTCACGAGATGGTGCATATGTAACATCTCTATCCCATGGATCTTCAGCAGATTCCAAGATTGGAACTGGCATATTGCGTTTAGCTGGAACATATGACAACCAGTTCATAATTTGTTCAACACCAGCTAAATCATCAGAGGCAGTCAAATGAGAAACACCATTTTTGTACATGATTTGTGTACCACCTAATTGTAAGTTTGAAGAATAGACTTCACGACCTAGCAGTTTATTGATTGCTGGAGCACCAGTCAAAATAATAGGTTGTCCTTCAATTTGAATGGCTCTTTGACCCAAACGGACCAAATAAGCCCCAATACCGACTGATCTGCAAGTCACCAAAGTGATTGTGAAAATATCTTTGTACGCTTTTGAGGTGGCACCGGCAATCAAACCAGAACCTCTCAAACATTCAACACCTAGACCATCTTCAGCACCAACAATGGTTTTGATAACATGTCTGACTTCACCTGATTCGACAATTCTTTCAGTGATCACACTCTTGGATTGATCTCTCTTGTTCAACAATTCCAATCCTTCGTCATTCAAATATAGGTATTGGAAACCCTTCTCTGGATTACCTTCTTCATTCCAAGCAACTTGGTACAGTGGGATTAATTCTTCAGCAACACCGATTCTGGCACCTGAATTAGCAGATAGGTAGATCCTTGGGATTCCTAGTTTTCTTGCTAACTCAGTAACTTTGTTGAAGAAATGATCCTCTTGAGGACCGAAAGAACCGATTTTGTAAGTGATATCATTAGCAACAATAATCAATTGACGGCCTCTTGGATATTCTGGTGTCTTCACGAAAACCTTGAACCCAACCATACCAATAGCATTTGCACCTGGTTCTCTAGAAACTTCGGTGATTTCATCCGAATCATCTAAGATCAGTTCAGTAGTCTGGAAGAAATCATCAGGAACCTTGGCATCTGGGGCATGTTTCTTCCACTGAGTCAAGGTAGCTTGACGGAATAACTCTGGGAAATCATAAACATACGTGGTACCCATCAGATGAGCTTTGTAACGTTTTGGTTGTAGAGACTCCTTAGCAGGATATGGTGTAGAGATTGGTCTCAAATGCATTGAGCCTGGGGTACCAATAGACTTGAAAACCCAGTCACCATGGCTGTTCTTAACTTCAACATATAGTTCAGATTTGATCACGTAGCCAGAAACATTGTTAATCATTGCTCTTAATGGGAAAGGAACACCGGTTTTTGGATCGTTACACATGATTCTGATTTCAGCACCCCCAACACGCAATCTCCATAACCTTCTACCGAATCTTTCCAAGAAACCACCGAAAGCAGCTTCGACGTCTTCTGGCAAAACGTTGAAAACAGCAGCGAAGTTAATGAAAATATGATTTAGATCAGAGTTTGAAGTATCAATAACCTCTAATGCATCTAAGATATCAGACATCAATCTATTGGCTTCTGAAGTCAAATATTCTTGGATAGTGATATCATCACGGATACGACCAGTTCTAATGATACCTCTGGTGAAAAATCTCTTATCAACAGGTGAGTTCTTGCCAATAGCTTCGTAAACATGTAAGTTTCTGTTATCAGTGAAAACAGGCTTGATATTGAAGTTTGACAATCTTGCAAGTTCCAACTGGTAAGCTAAAGCTGGTTCAATATGACGAATGATCTCATCTTCTTGATAATCAGGACCTCTAAAAGTATAGTATTTTGGATAAGAACCATCAGTCGCACCAAACACAAAAGTAATACGACGAATAGAGGTTGAAATCAATTCATCTCTAGCTTCAGTCAAGATTTCGGTAATTTTGGTCAAGATTTCAGCTTCTGAATCAAAACCGTCTGCATTCGCAATAACAACATTAGCAACATTGGATAAAATAGCAGCCTGACCAGATGATCTGTCTGGAGCTGGACCTCGGGATGGATCAGAACTGTTTGATGCTTTGTGTGGAAGTTTTTCCAATCCTTTCAGCAACAAGTCCTCAACATCATCCAAATGGTTAGCAGGAATTAACAAACCAGTTCTTAAAGGTTGGGTATCATCAGTTGAAATGTAAGTCAAATCAGAAACAGATACCGCTCTACCAACAGTTTGTTTACCAGTGTCACCCTTGGCTTGTGGAACAGCATTGAAAGCAGCACTTGAGAAATGAGGCAGTTGGAATTTCCATTCAGTGATTGGAGAGTCACTAGTATTGTGATAAGTTAAAGATCCAATGACATTGTAAGCACGATATGCACGACGAACGTAAACTTCAGCAGCCGCAGCAGCAACGTATGGATCAGAGTGGGCCAAAAATTGAGTCAAAACATCAAAAACAACATATTTGGAGTCAATGATTTCTTTCAACACTTCCAGCTGTGGTTTACGATGAATAGAGTTACTCTCACCGTACTGAGGTTGCATGACAGATGATTTCAACATATGTTCCAACTGGTCTGATCTTTCTTTGATTGATGGTAAAGAACATTGGATTAAAATCTCTCTAGCTTTCAAAGAAACTTTAGCAGTAGCTCTGGACTCCAACTCAACAATCTGTTTCAATGGAGCACGTAAAGCATTGGCAACTTCAGAGTTTTGTTGACATAATGGTTGATAATGTTTCAAAATAGCTAACACCAAGTTATTCTTAGAAGAAACTCTTGAATGAGACAAAACAATAGAAACAACCTTAGCCAAATCACTTTTGTTTTCATCACGTAGTTTCAAGATGACATCCTCCTCTCTGTTGTTTGGACCAGAGAACAATTTTTCAACATCATAGTACTCGTGCAACAAGTTGGCAAAAACAGAATGTTCATGAGCTTCCAAGCCATTTGCATAACGTTGGGTAATATTCAATAATGGGGCAACAACCTGGGAAAACAAAGGATCAGTCTCAGTAGCAACTGCTTTCTCGATCAACTTGGACAGCTGTCTAGCTGGGAATGGAGCTTGACGTTGTTCAGAACGTTGGAACAAGGAATTCAAATCAGAGTCCAACTTTGCTGGCAATCTTGAATGTAGAGCTGAGATTTGTTGACTCCATTCAGAATATGGTAGTGATGGATCTCTCAGGACTTCAATCAAACTTTGTAAAGTAGGATTAACAACAACCTGGTTATCAAAACCAGCTAAAGTATTCTCAAGAACTGATAGTAGAGTAGCAAACTTATGAGCAGGTTTGGTCCCTTGAATAGTTGCAGAACCGTATTGTGGTAGAATACCCTCGAATGGCAAGGCATGTTTGACCTTTGATGGATCATCCAAAGCTAAGATGGCCAAGATATCACCAGCTGACACAGTTGAGCCCGGTTGTTTGACCAATTGAACAATACCGTTCTCCTGGGTCAACAATGGCATTTGCATCTTCATAACTTCAACTTCAGCGTATGGTTGACCAGCAATGACATGTTCACCATCCTCTACCAAGTATTTAACTAGTTTACCTGGTGATGGAGTACGTAATTGAGTTGGGTCATTTTCAACCTCCAATGAGCAAGTTTTGGAATCGACTGATAGTCTGGTAGCACCAACTTGCTCTTTCCAATACACGGTATGAGATCTACCATCAAGAGCAATTAGTAGACCACCATCTGACAAAGCTTTGACACCAACCTCAACCTTTGAACCATTTATGAACAGGGTATACTTCTCAAGAGCAGACTGGGCAGCAGTGAACTTGTATCTGTAACCTTCATAGATGAAGTCGATTGGATAGATCGTTTTCAATAGATCTTTAGATGGAACTTGACCTTTTTCCAAGGAGGAGATATAAGATTGACGAGCTTCAGTCGAGGCAATGTGAGCTTTAGTAACAGCACCACAGATTGTAGCAATGGTGGTATCCGGTCTTTCAGCAGTCAACTTCTTAGAGATTAACTCATCCAACCAGCCAGTAGTGATAGTATTGTCTTGGAAGTCAGTGGTTTCCAACAATTTGATCAAATACTCAACAGTGGTCTTGAAATCACCTCTGATCGATAACTCTTTCAGAGCAACAACCATATGTTTTCTTGAAGCCTGTCTATTTTCACCAAAAGCAAAGATATGACCAAATTGAGAATCACTGAAAGAGTGGATACCCGATTGATTTTTAACAGAGAAGTAACCCCAAACGTTGGAGGAAGATCTGAAATTCAATTCATGTAAAGAACCACCAGATGGTTTGAAACCCTCACCAGGATCTTCAGAGGTAATACGACAAGCTGTACAGTGACCTTTAGGGACTGGTCTTCTTTGTGAAGCTAATGATTCTTGATTTTCAAAATCAAAATCAATCTCAGTTGAAGTATGAGGATCAACACCATAAAATAGTCTGATATCCTTGATACGGTATAGCGGGATACCCATGGCAATCTGTAATTGAGCAGCTGGTAAATTCACCCCAGTAACCATCTCAGTAGTTGGATGTTCAACTTGTAATCTTGGGTTTAACTCTAAGAAGTAGAATTTATCGTCTGAGTGGGAGTAAAGATATTCCACAGTACCAGCAGAGACATAACCAACAAGCTTACCCAATCTGACAGCAGCTTTCTCCATCTTGGTAAAGGTATCGTTCTTGGCAATAGTAACTGGTGCCTCTTCAATGATTTTTTGATGACGTCTTTGAACAGAACAGTCACGACCAAACAAGGAGATGTTTTTACCGTATTGATCAGCCAAGAGCTGGACTTCTAAATGTCTAGCGTTACCGGCCAATTTCATGATGAAGATAGGAGAACCTGGAATCTCGTTGGCAGCTTGGTGATACAAAGCGGTAAAATCTTTCTCATCGTCAACTTTTCTGATACCTTTACCACCACCACCTTCAGAAGCTTTAATCATTACTGGGAATCCGATCTTACGGGCAGCTTCTAAACCTTCTTCTGGGGAATTAACAAGACCTTTAGAATAAGTTTCCTCATCAACAGACACCAAGTTAGTTTGTTTGTCAACGATAACTTTATCAACACCAGTACCAGACCATGGGATACATGGAACTTGGGCATGCTGAGCAACTATAGTGGAAGAAATCTTGTCACCCAAAGATCTCATAGCAGATCCTGGAGGACCAATAAATAGTATTTTTCTCTTGGATGCAGCTAATTGTTCAGGCAGGAGAGGGTTTTCTGAGGCATGTCCCCAACCAGCCCAAACAGCATCAACTTCAGTTCTTTCAGCAATTTCAACAATCAAATCAACATTGGCATAGTTGTTGTTGTTGGTACCACCTGGAACTTCAACGTATTGATCAGCCATTCTAATATACTCAGCATTGGCTTCGATATCTTCAGGGGTGGCCATGGCCACAAACTGTATTGTGTTTTCGTTACCAAAAGTTTCGTAGGCCCATTTTCTGACGGATCTGATTTCCTTGACAGCAGCAATACCATTATTGGCAATCAAAACCTTTTGGATGACGGTATGACCTCCGTGTTCTCTGACAAAACTCTTTAGAGGCGATTCTTCAGCCACATCTAATGTGTTCAACCCAATGAAATGTGGAGGAAGAGTGCTGTGGATTTTGGAAAAGTCTGGCAAGTTAACCTTCTGAGGAGCAACAGCGACCTCACTTAAACTCTCTTCACTCATTGTACGTTTGGTGATGTGTGTGGAGTAGTTGTAACGACGGCTGTGAGTAGAAAATGATGAAAAAAAAAGCCCTCTTGGGCAAGTGTTCTTTATGAGATTGAAGTTGAAAGAGAACGTGATTAAACTAGAAATCCTGGAGCGGTGTTAGTACTGAATACTGCCAATTAAGACCATGAATTGACTCCAAGAGCTGGTGGTTGAAACTTTTGTGATCCCATCACCAATTTTCCCAACAATAAAAAAATCCGTTTTGAAATGGCCACTTGACATCAACAAAAAAAACGCCAGAAATGGTGAAACGAAGATCGACAATTATTGACGCAGCTCTGCACGCGTCTCCAAAAACATGATTGCACCCTGAAACCTGACAATTGGCTAAAAACGCCAAACATTGTAGATGTAGACAGAGGACTGGTCGAGGTCTCGATATCCATAGCACACGTATGTAAAAACTCTTTCAAGACAGTTCATGGGTAGTTTAAAAACGGTAAATACTCACTTCTTTTCTAGCTAATCGAACGACTTGGGACAAAAATGTAGATTATAGTGCAGAGTTGGTGGAATGTTTTGATCTTTGTCTGATTTGTGCAGCAAAAAAACTATACCGATGACCTCAAATTAGTAGTGGGTGGGTATTTGAATGTTTTGTCGGTAAGTATTTTATGATGGAATATTGACAGCTTTGTTGGATGAGGACAAAACAGGTAAACGTCACAAAAGAGCAGAACTGAATTGAAAAAGGGATTCCAATCTGGCTTTATAACTGAATAGAATAAACAAATGTTAGAAGCATGAAGGAAGCTCAACATATTTTATTAGAACTCACCTATGAGAATACTGCCCGTAGCATATCATCAATTACCCGGCTTGTTGATTCCCAACATTTCCGCGGTTTTGCACTCAAAAATCATTGACGTCAACTTTTTGCGGTATGGTGCATTACGTAAGTTTTGTAAACAGATGTTTTCTTCCGTGAGAAAATTATTTCCCATTAGACGAATTATTCACCCGATAGAAAATGGCAGAACGAAAAACGCATCAAGTGTCACTCCCAATTAGGAATTACGGCAGATTGCAACTTCAAAGTGTTGGAAACAGCACTACATGCTGTTAAAATGATGTCAATTGTACAGGGCGGGAAGGCAAAAAATCACTGATCTTATGAGCATTGTAGTTTCCTATTTGATCTCGAGACATCCGCTTCAAGATTGATACCACGTTGTTGATGGCGGCTAATCAAGCTGTGAATCTAATAGAATTGTAAATGAAAACAAGATTCAATTTAGTTATGTTACTAGTCCTTCGCTAGTCAGTAATTCCAAACAGCAACAACGTCATGTTGTCGCACCGCAACGGCGTGAGAGTAGGTGTCCTCAATTCAATCACAACAGACCAATGAGCTAACTTATCTCAGGTCTCCAAATGTTCAATTTGTAAGATGACTTTCAACAGCAGTCACTTTGGTATCAATTTATCAAAAGGCCCCAATCAACAGTTCAAGACATGTCTGAAATGCAGAGACAAAAACAAAAGGCGTTATACGAATGGTGCTGCTTCAGCTGATGTCTTGAGAAACATTCAAACACCAATATTGAAGAACTTCACCTCACTCAGTTCATTTCTGGAATTTGTATCTCAAGAGGATAATGCCAACAAAATTGTAAACACTCAAGCACAGTTTGCAATCTCAGAGGTTGTTGATATGCATGAATACACTTCATTGCCATTAGAAGGCCAAGAAGATGGTGCTAATCAAACCGAGGTTAAGAGAGGGGAAGAACATGAGCTTGCGATTATAACAACCACCAATGAATTCAAAAAAGTTACCAAACAATCGGTTCTTGAAAATGATAGCGGTACCAGTCATGACACAATAAGAATAGAAGGGAAAGAGTTGAAATTGTATGGCTTTGATACAATCACAAATTCAATGGTTCAGTTGCAATATCTGAACAACGTTTTTGAACTTCTAAAGCTTGAATAAAACCTACCTCTCAACAGAAATCCACCGATTACCTCAAAAGAGATCAAACATGCACCAGATTATTCACCGTCAATCAAGTTTAAGCAAGCGTTTCTTCTCAAAAAGATCAACCGGTCCATTCAGGAAAAGATCCTTATTTCACCTCAACAAAAAACTTGATTTAGACTTTCAGTAAAGTCAATGCACCACTGGGCGAAAACTTCACCAAGATTGTCCAAAGGTTTAAAAAGCTATCAACAGAAAACTAAGAGAGAGCCCAAACACAAGATAAGCTATCATTAGAGAATGAATTGTCAATCTGATTTCCAGGTAGACGTATATTTAAACTCCAGCATGGTCAGAGTTCGTTGGTTCCATCATCAGCATAAACCTTCGCAAGAGAACAGAGTTTTAGACACCAACACCAAGTCTAACACTAGTCAAAAAAAAAGAAACAGCAAAAAACTCTATCCTTTGGCCTACGAAATCATTTGAAACAAAGAGTGAACTGGAATTAGGTCTATATAATATACAAATATGCAAAATTTTAACAACATAGCAGCAAAAACAAATGATTAGTGATTACACTAAACGGCACCCCCAGAAAACCAATGAGAACTGAATCAAACGACATATAGGAATAAGGCATGTTTAGCGCATGAAATAGTTGTGTTTACCTTTAGCCTTTCTGTAATCATCACCTTCGAACTCCCATTCAATTTCAACATCCAATTCTCTTGGATTGATCTTGTTTGGACGGTTGGCTAAGGTCAATTCGACAACTTCGTCTTTCTTCACGTCTAAAACATCATCAAGGTAGAAGATTGTTTGTTTCCAGTGAGTGTAGTTAGCTTGAGGACCGGTAGAGAAGTAGACTTCATTCTTCTTGTCACCGTTATATGGAAACCAGATATCGAACCAGGCGACTAAGCCATGGATATAATCATCTCTGTGTGCTTTCAATTGAAATTTCTTGTAGAATGCTAAATCTTCCAACTTGACAGTGTTGATATCAATATCTGTTAAAGTCGCTTTACTGGTCACAACAGAAGAGTTTTCAACAGTATCAACTAGTGGTTCAGCCATGGCGATATCAATGAATGGAGAGTAGTCAAAACCATAGACATTTTCCCAGTAATGGATCTTTTCATCTTTGTAGTTCCCGTCTTCAATACCAGCAATATGAATAGTAGCTCTATCAGGGAAGATCAAACCACCTTTCTTCAAGTAGGTGTCCCTCGCATAAAGAACAGTGTCTAACATGGATTCATAAAGCAGAAAATAACCCATCCATTCACTTATAATGATATCAACCTCTGGATATGGTAGTTTGACATCTTCTAATTTCCCTCTGACTAAAGTAATTTTATCACTGAATCCATTCAAATCAACGATTTTTTGAGCCATCTCGATAATGTTTGACATATCAACAGCGATGACATGTTTGGCACCAGCCTGTGCAGCAAACATGGATAAAATACCAGTACCACAACCAACATCGAGGACAATCTTATCTTTGAATAAGTCTTTGTTACGTAGGATAGCTTGGCGGTATGACAATGTTCTAACTTGATCTTTCAACATTTCTTCGTGGATACCAAAGTGATCGTAGGAACTGAAATAATGTTGTTCGGAAAAGGCCAATTCCTCTTTTTTGGTGGCAGACTCTTGAACAGACATTTTGGGTTTATGGTTATATGAAACGAAAGGCAAAAGGATTGACAACTGTGTGGATGCGGGTTTCTAGTAAGTAGATTGTTTCTTAAGATGAGGTTTTGAAATTTTTCTATTTTTCCTGCCATATAAAATTTTCTTTCCAAAAAAGAAATCCACAATTGTTTACGTAAACATAAGCATTATCTACTTGATTCGAAATCTACTAATAAATTTGCTAAATGCTAAAGTGGAAAACATATTTTTTCAGTTCTGTCAATAATAAATAGTTTGTAAGTATGGTGTGTGAATATTAAGAGAAAGGACCTGATAGTGTCTCAATCATTGTCTATCTGACCTGTAAGATTGGTAGAAATTGACCAACAATAAGCATTGGGATATCAAAAACATCTCTCTTCACTGTCCAAGTGGAAGCACATCTGATTTCCTCTCCAACTGGGCTTAACAGAGTACATTCAGTGATGATCACGCCGTTCAAATCCCCAAATGCGACTGAACTGAACAATCTGAAGTAGTCCAACGCGCTGTTGTCATTCATTAGCTCAACGATAAATGTTCTTTTAGACAGCAATTCTGTTCTACTATGGGCCGTCAGGGATGAGAATTCTGTGCTCACGGCAACTATTTCACCGGTGCGTCTCCACATTATCGTTGGACTCGAAGATAATGAAGACATGGACTCATATTCCAGCAACGATCTTTGGAAAGACCGTTCAGCAAACAACAAGTCCATCTCAACTAGAGACCTTGTGGCAGCAATGAAGCTCGGCCTGTACTCAGCCATGGTCTCAGCAATTTGTATCAGTTGATCTTTCTTGAATCTAGCTTTCAAGTGGTTAAGCAATGCATGATATGCCTTAGGATAGTTGTATGGACGTAGCGCCGTTGAGTAAACATCCTCCGGGACTTTAATCAAATGACGCAGAATCAGAGGAGAAGTATAGTCTGCAGATGGGTCACTCATGTCGGCATTCATATTCAGCGAATTTGAAGCCGTATTAGTGTTATCGGACAATGATATATATGGACGCGTATTGTTGTCAGTTTGAAAAGAGGTTTGAAACTCGGCATTATAGTTTTGAACAGAGCTTTGACTTGGGGACTTTGCAGAGTTGTTGTCCAGTAGATCTGCTAATTGTGCGTACTCTTGATTTGCAAACAAGGAGGAAAACACGTCTGGTGAATCAATGGTGGACTGAGATTGATTTAAGGTCTGGGACGAGTGTTGAGAAGTGGATTGTAGAATGCGTGATTGAGGAACTGGGATAGGAGAGTCACGCGACAGCCCGAATGGAACAGAGCTACCATTGATTGATTTGCTGGGTGTCACTATTGTTGACGATACGAGGTTGGTGCTTGGCTGCTTCTCATTTGGCAGTATAGGAGTGTATGAGATTGATGGTGTTCTGGATCGTTGACTCGAATGTGATGCATTTGGATTTCCGGGTGTATCAGCTAGATATTTCGCTCTCTTTCTTTCCACATCCTGGCATAAAGCAGCGACTCCTCTCTTGGTGCAGTTCTTACAAGGCCGACCATGATCGCACTGAAGATGCTTCTGATGACAGAACTTGCAAGCTCTTGTTATGGGCTTTCGGTTGATTTTTTCTTGCGGAGGTAGCTTTTTTGTCATATCTTCATAAGATCATCTGATCCTCGTCTTGATTGTTGTAAAGTTTTAATGTTTGAGGAATACGGGTGGGTTTAGAATCGGTGAGCAGAGATGAAGAAGGGGTAACCGGGATCGGGGAGCAACTGCGACAGTCAGAAGAGGCGAGTGTTTTTGATTTGTGACGAATGCTCTGCGTTTGAATGAATGAGTTGAATAACGTTGAAGACTTATAAACTTGTGATATACGTTGTCTGGTCATTTCTTGAGTGATTGTTGTCAACAATCTTTTGTCAAAAAAGTTTGGAGAAGTATGGGGTATATTCGGCCCAGCACGTGATGATGGGAATGAGTTCCGAGGTTTTAATAGTGTGTCTTTACCGTACTTTGATTAATGTAGTAAACTAGCGTGTAAGTTTGAATAACAGTAATATTAAAGTAATAAGTAAAGAGAAGCTTACTTTCTATACAAAAGAGAACAAGACACAAAATGTGGGAAGTCCTCACTATATAGACAAGCATAAAAGGGTGTCAAAGATCGACATAAGATCGACATAAGATCGACACAAGAATATAAGTAATAGTATAAGCTAGGAAAGGTCATGTGACTAGACATGTGACTAAACCGAACAAAAGTGGTATAGACACAATAGAGAGTAGAAAGTTACACCAGCTGATAGAAACGGTAGAGCAATGTTTGTTGAAAATATCTGATTTGTGTATCCCAGAGCCACGTAGTCCAAACATACTAGTGAAGAATTGTATCAACAATAAAGGTGTCACGATTCGAAAGAACGGAGTGATCTTATAATATAGCTATAATGTCACTATAAGGCCAGAATGATGAGTTTTTTTTTTAAGTTTGGATACACGGAGACTAGATTGAGTTTTGTCGCATGAATAAATTTGGATCATATTGACGATTAAAACTATATGGTTGTAATCAATTCCTCAAGGTTATCATTGGCTTGGGTACCGGGAAGTTGAACTCTTTCCCATTTACCAACTTCGACAAATTCTGGCACCTCGTCCGTCTCGAGGGACTTGCCTTTGTACACTGGTTTAGTCCATTTCTTGGAGTCCTTTTCATAGTCCCAGACAGTTTTGAAATCATCCTCGGCTTTAGAATCTTTTGACTTTTTGAGATTTTGCTCAAGCTCATGAATATCTGCATCATTTTCATCTTCACTCTCTTCAAGATCATTTACTTGCACCTCGCGCACAACAGCCTTACCATCTTTCCCTAGTGAGATATCCAGAACACGTTTCCCTTTACCAACTCTCTCCATTTCGTTCTTCTCTTGCTTTCTAAGTTGCCTTTGTTGTTTTTTCAATTGTAATGCCTTTTCAACTCCGCTTGACCATATGTTAAGGTTTGATCCGGTGGGTAACTCAAAGTCCGATGCTTGGTCAATGATTCTGGTTCTCTCTTCACCATTAGCCTGGAAGTTTAATAAGTTTTCCAGATTCTTTTTAGCCTTCAAAAGATCAGGGTCTTGTTCTTTTTGAGCCTCATAGTATTGTATCTCCTTGTTCTGTTCTTCGAACTCTTGAGCTTCCTTCTGTTGCTGCTTTTCCTGATGGAGCTGTGCAGTCTTCTGTTTTTCTAGCTTCTCAAATAAGGAGTCTTGTTGTTTCCAAAGGTTTGTCCCCGTACCCAACGCTATTGTGATTTTCTTTGATGGCTTCTTCTCTCTCACTTCCTTTGGCTTAGAGGAAGCACTATCCTCAAGCTCAAGCTTCTCAGCTCTTAAAACTGCAATTATACCCTGCTTCTCTTCAGGGCTTATGATTTCTTTACCACATGAACTGCAAGGCCTCAACCCTTCTTTCGTACAAATAATTTTTCCACAGTTCAGGCAGTTAGGGGCCACTTCAAATAGTGGATGAACTCGTGCCATACAGTTGCAAACAGAGTTTTTATCTTGACCACTGACTTCCAATTGTCTCAAAATAGCATCAACATCGTTCAAATTTTCGATACGAGTTTGCTTCTTTTTCTTTTCAGACTGTTTAGAAACGGGCTCTTTTGGCTTTGCTAGCAGTTGAGAAGTAGTTGTGCTGACACTTTTACTCAATCTAGGTTGGTTGTGAGGCTTTGGTTTGTCAACTGAGGGCTGCTCCCAGGCATTAGGTACATGAGGCCTGCGAACTGATCCAGGAGGAGCGGTGACTTTTCGAGGCTCTGGTTTCTTTGGAGTTGAGGTGGATGTGAATCTGGTGATAAAGTCTAATGCGTCTGGAGATTCACCCAGTAGACCCAACCAATAGTCATTAATTGCGCTATGAGTCGGCAGCTTCAAGGCATTCTCAATCATCTGTAGAAGAGTCTCATTGTCTAAAGGCAGGATTTGACCCAAGTCTCGCGCTAATACTCTCTTGTCCATTGCTTTCCGGTAACAATAAATGCGTTCTATGGTTTTCTTCCTGACAGAGTAGAGAGTGATTTTTTTTGCCTTCGAGAAAAACCCAAAATAACTTCTAAATTCAATCTGTAGCTGGATCCACAAAATTTCAAATATTTTCAATGGCGTCTGATCTGCTGGAGCAGATATCCAAACTAAGAGGTATGTTATTCTGAGGTGAATTTACCCCAAGAAGTCGAAACTAACTTTGCTTTCTGATCAGGTTCAATAAACACGTACAAAAGTGACCCTAAAGAAATTACGTCAAATGAACCATATAGCGCTAATCCTGCAAGAGGTCGAGGTGCTTACAGAGGTAGGGGATACTCAACAACTCGAGGCCATCGTGGCCGTGGTCGTGGCCGGGGCCGTGGAGCATGGGTCGGTCCTGTCAGAAACAGAACATTGATAGTCAACAATGATCAATCCAAGAATTCAGATTATATCTCAACAATCTCACCAAATGGGTATAAGCTGATCAACAAAGCTGTCTATGAGAAAGACTTACACTCTCAAGCTTTGACTAAAGAACAGAAGGCAGCTTCGCTGATGGAAGCCAAGGCTAAGATTCTGAGGAAAAAGTTAGAGCTGAGAATTTCTAAGAATAAAGTCAAACTGGACCTTTGTGATCGTTGTTTGATTGGTGGTCATCTTTATGCAGTCTCTCGTTATGGTGCTAGATTAGTGCTGCTTGATATACCTAAGCCAGGGATCGAGAAGAAAGTTCACTGGAATGGATATGACTACACAAGGGGGAAAAATGGGAATTTGAGATTAGAAGGTCAGAAGGTGTTTCTAAAAGAGCAGTGTCGATATTTTCAGAAATCAGGTGAATGCAAAAGAGGGGATAAATGTAAGTACACCCACAACGCATCAAAGGTTTCTGTTTGCAGAAAGTATATCAAAGGACAATGCACAGATGAGAATTGTCACTTATCCCATGAGCTCAATGAGTTCAATACCCCCATCTGTCATTTCTTTGCCAAAGGATCCTGCAAAAACCCTGATTGCCTGTTCTTACATGTGAATCCTGAATTGGAGTTGATTTGTCGCCCATTTGCGATTGGAAATTACTGTTTCAGAGGAAAAAATTGTAAATTCATACACTCTTTTGAATGTCCTGATAATCAATTGACTAAAGAATGCCCGAGGGGTAAAGGCTGCAAGTTGGTACATTCCAATAAAGACAATCTTGATGCTAGATTAACATTCACCACTTTAAGTCCCGAGTACTTCCAGCTTCCAGATTTGACTAGGCTTGACGATATCTCTTCTGATCCAAGGATTCAAAAGAATGATATTGAAGACAACGAAGACAATCATCATATCAGTGATGACGAGGATGATGATTTCGACATTGACCTAGACTTCATCAACAACAATAATGGGTTTGAGCAACTAGAAGTCAGTGCCGACTTCATACACTTTTGATATGGTGTGATGGACTTGTGTACTAGTGTTGGATTAATGTACGTGTACATTGTACAGTCTGTATATAAAGTTAGCTTACATTACATAATCACGCCCTAAACATCCGGGTAACCAAAGTGAAGATTTTTTTTTGCAGTCGGCGCCAATATTCCGAAAAGTATAAATAGAGCGAGAGTCGCCCTAAAAATTAATATCCAAAAAGTTTTGAAAAGGCCATCATCAGTAGTGGTTATTCTATCTCAATAAAGATTTTATAACATATACACTCGGGGGAAGTTTACGCTTCTCCCTAGAAACCTAGTATAGCTCTCAGTCCTCATTATTAGATGTTCTGAAGCTAATACGCATCAGCTAAATTTTAACTGACTTTCTTAACAGGGTTGTCACAGTTAACATTTCGTTTCGGTTTCTTAGATCAAATTGGCTTTATGAAATAGGTAGATGTCAATTAATAGTCTTTACTTAAGGTAAATGATGATGGTAAATTGTCCTATTTCTATGATGCTACAGACCTTAATCTTGTTTATGTTATGTATAACTATATAGCAGGAATATGAGATTTCTCAACATCAAAATATAATAGTAGCTTCGTTCATTAGTTGAAACGTTTCCC
The DNA here is from genome assembly GCA_003707015.3 of Wickerhamomyces canadensis. Classification (NCBI taxonomy): domain Eukaryota; kingdom Fungi; phylum Ascomycota; class Saccharomycetes; order Phaffomycetales; family Wickerhamomycetaceae; genus Wickerhamomyces; species Wickerhamomyces canadensis. Next base: position 72,974 of record PPMU03000037.1, read on the forward strand.
TTTAGACGAGCTACGCTTCTATCGCCTTAATTCTAGAATAAGTATTTGCTCTATTTACAAGACACCAAAAGAAAGGTAATTAACGATGCCTTTATGCATCAACATCCCACCACCAAACAACAACCCATGAAACACTGTAGTATATCTCACCGAACCTTACTCACGATTTCGTCTCTTCACTTTTCGGTTCTTGACTCTTTCCTTCCTTCGCTGCCCTTTCTTCCTCCCTCGCCTTCAACTCAGACTTTAGACGTTCAGCTGCCCAATAGACTTTAGACTGGAGGTAGAAAGACCCAGCTTTTTCGGCGGAATTCACATCAAATAAATAGTTATATCTCTCGTCCACTTTATCAAGTGTAACATTCTTCAAGTCTAGATCAAGAATCTTTGCGGATTCATCTAATGTAATACCAGTTTCACGAGCTCTGTTAGCAGATGAAGCAGTTTGTTTTGATGTTTGAGTTGCAGCCTGACGGTAAGCTTCGGTGAAAGCTCTACCAAACACTTTAGCACCTGTGAACACAACTTGCACTAATAATCTATGAGCCTTCATCTTTTGTTAGTATGATATTCATTTAGGATATGTTCGGATTCAATCACTTTGGGACTTACACAACTACTCTCTTCTCCCGACGATCTTTTGGGTAGATGTGTGTCCACTACTGATATCATAGACCAATAGACTTACCATTTCTTTCGTTATTCCTTCCAAATTAGCTGTGGATAAACTACTATGCGTTACACTTATCATAGAGATTTTTTTTGTTTGATCATGAATTTTCTAGACAGAGCTTCTGGGTCGCGGGACATTGAGGAGGGTAACCCACTAGATTTATCAATGTCAGCGCAATTCCCTCAGATTCTGGTCCTTTTTTAATGAAACACTGATGATTTAAGAATTCTGAGGCACTGCTGAATATCGTCTCAAACTAATGGGAGTGTCTGCTCACCTGAAATGGAGAATATATAAGTTAAGGTTCATTAGATGCTGAATGGAGATGTTCAGCTCACGTGATCAGTCATGTGCATCTCGTTCAGTGGGACTAACTCTCGTAAACGAGAATAATATTTTGTTATGGCTTCGTATAGAATGAATTAGTAACACCTTGTGTAAATAAACAGCTAAGATCAACTGATCGAGGCCCTTCTGTTCATCGAGAAGCTCTGAATACGCGTGAGAAACAGCACAGAGAAACAAGGACTCATTTTGGCTCCAAGACGTTATATTGCCTTCCGTTCTTTTTTCATCTACACATCATTAGAAGAATAGGCATAGCTTCATTTCGTCCAAACAAAAACTAAGAAGAAAGCCAACCCCGTTGCTGATTTCAGCTCAGAGCTATAATCAAGGCCAACTTAGTATTATGACAGAAAACAAGGAACTTCCCACAGTTAGTGCAAAGGACCAGTCTTCTATACTGGAAGATGCATCCACTCTATTGATGTTTCACAGTGCTGTTGTTACAAACCCTGAACCTGATACTGCTCGGTCAAACGATAGTGCACCTTCACCTGTAAGCACTCAAACGTCAAAAGAGGAAGATACTACCAAAGACTCAAATCCATCATCCTCTAAAAACACTCCGACAATACCTACTCTCCAGCTACCCAAAAATATAGCGTCCCCTGGACCAGGTATCGCAGCGTTAGTTGATTCTGATGAGGAGGGAGGGGAGGGAAACCAGAAGAGGAAGGCGATAGTTGCTGCTGCTGCTCTTGCTGCTGCGCAAGGACAACCTATTCCATTCGCAGGCAGACCTGAGAAGGTGGCTGAAAATCAAATCAATGAAGAAGCAAAGAAACAAGGAAAATTAGATGAGGATGAGCATGCCAACACTGAAAAGTCCTCCGATGATAACAAAGGGGAGTCCAAAGATATCAAAAAAGCAGTTACTGATCAAGAGATTGTCCCAGACTATGAATCAGATCTTCAAGATAAAGACCAAACTACAGATGTAGAAACTCATGATGACGGCGAAACCCAAGATGAAAACGCAGAAACACCCAAACTACATGAAGAACAAAACAAAGAAAGGAAACCAGAGAAAAAAAAGGAGATCACGGTATCTGAGGCATACATCGTTGACCCTGACTTAGGGGTGATATCTTGCGTGTGTGGCTATGAGGACGACGATGGATTTACCATTCAGTGTGATCACTGTAATAGATGGCAGCATGCTGTTTGTATGGGAATAGATTCTATGGACAACGTTCCTGATGATTATCTGTGCAACATCTGTTCACCAAGAAAGATTGACGCTAAAAAGGCGAAAGCATTTCAGGCCCAGAGATTGGAAACTCTCAAAAGAAAAAGAAGCAGAACGTCTGTCAATTCCGATTCAGGAAACGATTCTTCCTCCCAGACCACCAAATCCAGTGATAGTACCAAAGAAGAGCGCTCGAACAGCAGGACCCAAGCCCCTGCCCAAAAACCCAAGCCTAAACAACCATCTAATCCTTATGGTAAAAATTTGGAAGAGAGCGACATTCCTGTCCCTGGCTCAAAAGATTCTTACCTGACCTCGTTTTTCCAATTGGATACTTATGACTACCAAGACAATCAGGTTTACAATTTCATTCAGGACTTGAGGAGAAAGTCAGATGCCAAAGTACTGGAGCTATCTAAAAGCGATCTCAAAGAGTCTAACCTACCAAAAATCAAAGTTAAGCCTTACTCTGAAATATCAAGCAAAAAGTTCAACGGTATAAGCAAACTGGGCCTTTTCACCGAGTCGTATATTTCACCGGATTCGATCATCACTGAGTATTTGGGTGAAATCAATTTCAAGGTCAGATATATGGCTGACTCAAGAAACCATTACCGAATTTGGGGAGTTGAAAAGCCATATGTTTCCTTCATTCCAAACACACCTTTAGTTGTTGATGCCAGATCATCAGGGAATGTTGCTAGATTTATAAGGAGAAGTTGCAATCCAAATTGTGAACTTGCAGTCTCCAGGACTGATGAGTCAATTCAGGTGGTTCTGGTTGCCAAGAAACCAATCAAACCAAACTCTGAGTTAACAGTTGGATGGAACTGGGACGCACAGCACCCAATCAATGGCTTGATCAATGGTAACACCTTTGACCAAACAAATGATGCTGATAAACCAAGTCTAGTTCTCTCAATTGAATCAATCTTAACGTTTGTGGAATGTGGCTGCTCCTCAAACTCAGAGTGTTTTCTGTCTAAAGTCAAAAAGGCTAGTGCCCATATATATAGATCCACAAGAAAAGGTAATAGCTCATCTGGTATGAGGTTGTTACAAAAGGAAGCCAATTTTGTTTCGATTCAAGAGAGATTGCTTAAACAAGGGCTTATGGATCTGAAAGAAGTGGTAGGACATGTTACCACTGTTCCTATTCTGGTCTCTGGATCAGGTGACAGGGTATCAGAAGCCGAGGTCACCATCAAACCGTACATTTACAATTACTTAACTAAGAAGAGGAAGTACAATATTCCCGAAGAGACTAAAGCTGACTATTTACCAGTCCCTGTCAAGTTACTACCCGAGTCAACAAATTCTTCTGTCGGTGGTACTACAAGCTCTGCTCCAAAGGCGGTCAAAAAATTGAGCTTCGCAGACTATAAAAAGAAAAAGAAGCCAACTTGAGTTTAGTTCATAATATACCATACTATCATAGACTCTTATAGCCAAAAAGAACGAGCAAGATTCTTAGTAGTTATTCCCAAACGAATCACCATAATCCACCAAGTAGGAATTGTTACTAGCTTCATCGTCTCTGTGCAGATTCAGGCGACGCAGATTGAATTTAGAGTACAGTTCACCGGTGAATCCATCTGTGTCAGCTCGGCAACCAGATATATCAGTACCGTTTTCTTGCAGATTATAACTCAGGGCTACTTTTTTGTTTTCGTACAGTCCAAGAAGACTGTCTTCAGTAACACCATTGAAGCCCAACTTCCCATCATAGTTACCACCATTCAATGACATCCCAGTTGTTCCAAGATCAAGTTTGTCATCGACCTCTCCTTCAAATTTGCTCCAATCGATAAACTCGGAGCTTTCAAGATTTCTGAAACTTGTGCTCTCATTAGTGACACCCTGAAACGCCATATGGTGCTGATAAGGGTCCATCTGGAAACTTCTTTCATACAATGACTTCTGGGTGGTATTGTTGCTAAAGTCAGTGCTGTTGAAATCAACAAATGACTGAATTGAAGCAACATTCGAATTAGGCAGCTGTGATAGGCTTTTCCTAAGTTCAGTTTTAGAGCCTATCGGCACATGGTGAGCAAAGGAATTCAGAAGGGCACGGGAATTCTCATCATTGGTTTGGATACTCTCTTGAGTAAGGTTTGGTGGGAGGTGGCTGGGTGATTCTTTCTGGTAAGTATAGACATTATCGGATGTTCTATGTTGATACAACTTAGTGAAGTAGTCAGCATCATCCAGGAATGACATGTTCAGATCCACGGCCTGTGGACTTGAGCTGATAGAGACATTAGATGACTCATGCTTCACAAGTTGCTTCTGAAGAGGTGGGATTCCAGCAAGTCTCTCAGACTTCTCAAGGATTGAGGTGGTATATGCTGGCTTTTCCGTCTTGATGTTGATTGGTTGAGAACTATGGTCATCAACACAAGTGTTTTTGAAATATGGCATGGCGCAAATCTTCTCGGCATCTGCTCTGGTGTTGGGATTCCAGGCCAAACAAGCTCTTATAACATCACAGAGACTTGATAATTCTGGATTCGGAATGATTTGCTCAATGTCGATACATCTTCTTTGAGGGAATGACAACCCAAGCTGATTGGATAAGAACAAAGCTTCATCCCAATAACCATAAGAAGGGAAATAGTTTTCGATCCCATTTCTTGACAAAGGAGTCCCCAATACCTCTAGGACCTTGCAAGTCTGTTCTAATTCATCAGAACCTGGGAAAAGTGGTCTAAAGGTCACAACCTCAGCCGCAACAGATCCAAATGCCCATATATCCACAGGCCTGGAGTACCAATTCTTTCGTAACAATATCTCAGGTGCCCTATACCACCTAGTTGAAACATATGAGGTATATGGTCTTCTATTATCGACCTGTCTTGCTAGCCCGTAGTCAGCTATTTTAACAATGAAACTGTCTTGATACTTGAAGAGATCTGAATGTAGATAGCTCTGGTCATAGAACATATTTGTAGGAGAAACTAAAATGTTTTCTGGCTTCACATCACGATGAAAGTAATTGTGTCTATGAATATGACGCAACCCATTTAAGATTTGAGATAGGATAGATTTCAATGTCATCTGGGAAAAATGATTGCTTTTCCTTGCCTTAATTAGCTGATATAGGTTTTGATCTAAGCACTCCATCACAATATGTAACTTGAAGTCAGAATTGTCAATAAACATCTCGTAAACTTGGACAAGATTTTTATGGTAGGGAACTGATAAAATGAACCTAATTTCTTTCACTCGAGTATAGTCATTGAGACTGTCGAGCCTTTTGGTCATAGTCTTAATAGCTACCACCCCGGTCCTTTTATTATTGAAGTTCTCGTGTATGAACTCATCATTTCTCTCCAACAACGTTTTCCTAAAAAGCTTGAACTTAGACGAATCTCTTAAATCCACTTTTATCTTGGCCAAGCTCACATTACCAAAACTCCCGTTTCCTAGATTACTGATAACACGATATCTCTCGCCGAATGACCGTAGCGGCAAGTAGAAAGGGGGATTGTCTATATCTGGTGGGTATTTTGGTCTCTGTGGAGATGCAGTTGGGGTGTCGCTGTTTCTATGAAGATGTTGGTGTATTTGATGAAGGTGGACCATTATTCATGAAACTCTCAGAGCTAAAAGTAATAAGTCTTGAGGAAGAATATATGGAAAAGAACCCAACAAAAACAGTCAACTAGCACGGTGGTGATGAACATAAAAAGGATGGTAGGAAGGGAGGAAGCACGTTTTGGCGAAGACTCAGAGATATGGGGAAAACAATTGGCGAATATCAATCTTGTAGAAGTAAGCGCTGTGTTGGGTGAATTAGTAACTATGAAATAGCCAAAGCAAATCAGGAAAAGGTATCTGAACATACATTCGAAGGCAAATCCAACGGTCAACGACTATGACCCACTGAAACAACCGCGTATATCTGGAACAGCTGGGAGTAACTTCAACGTCTAATGAAATTCTGGAGCAGTGGATCGGTTTGAGGAATGTTGACGAAGACTTGATCTAACATTGGAATTGAAATTTTGGTTTTGTGTCGTGGGTTTATGTAGGATTCCCTCCATATGAGATGACCAAATTAGCCGCCGTCTTCAAAAGTTGATCATGGAGTGCCAAAGAAGGGCGACATTGATGACTGAGCGCACCCATATTGACTGACCCCATAAAAAGGGAAAAAGAGATAAGGCAAGCACAGTTGTTGAGACTGAGTAGCTGAGAAATAGAGTGAGCGCGTTGTTTCCCTTTGCTACACTCAATCTTCAAAAGATGCCATAAGCATGGTGCTTGGATGTCTTGAAATGCTAGTGTTGAAGTTCCGGTTTGCATTTACCCGACTAGATTCAACAAACTCCCCTGAAGGTAATGTACTTAGAATTACAGAAGAGCATAAACAGGCTAGATGTTTCTTGGTTAGAGGACTTAGCCTGGGATATACCATATAGCCATATAGCCCTTAACCCGAGTTCACCCAAGAAATACAAGTTAGTTCTTTCGTGTCTATACCGATATCGGTCGGAATACATACATCTTATAACAATAGCCTGCGGAACCAAGCCATTCAAACTACAGAGAACTTGCATACTAAACAATTCAGGAAATCCAACATAAATAGAATAAACGTTATACGCATGTGTTTTTTTTAGCCCAAACAAATGATTTTTGGCCAAATTTAGCGATTAGATCAGCAAGAACAAAGACAGCAGTGATCAAATCTCTATCTCATCATTTTGCTTAACCTTAACCACACCTGTATCTGGGTTATCAACCAAATCTTCGGTCAAGTTCAAATCATAGGAGGCAAACTTTCTTGCTGGGACTTTTCTGTCAAATAAGATATCCAACTCCTCATATGTTCTACCTTTAGTCTCAGGAAGTCTGAAAAAACTCCACACTAAAACACTTGCTGCAGTGGCCAGCCAGATATAAGCAGTTTTCCCTTTCAAGTTACCTGCAGTTGGATTGATCATATAGGGCTCAATCACATTTGAGATCAAGGAAACGATACAATATGTACCACGGGCAATACCAATGGTAGGCGAACGAAGTCTGGTTGCACTCATTTCACCAACAATAACAAATGCCAATGGCCCAATACTCAAAGCATATGATGCAACCCAAACTAAGACAACACCACATTGTGCCCACTTTAGACCAGAAGTCTGAGTAGGGGATCCTAAGATACCAATCAATAGAAGGACACTCGTTAGAACAAAATAACCTGTGACATAAATGGTACGTCTTCCAAATCTATTCAATAGGAACCAACTTGTGACGGTACCCGTCCAAGCTATTGCTGTGACACCAAGATTTAACTTGTATGTATCATTGGAGTTCAAACCGGCTTGTGAGAAGAAGTATGAAGGACTATAGGCAAATGTGGATCCTGATAAAACTTGACCGGCAAATGAAATGCATGCAATCTCAGTTCTTCTTCTGTTTGTGCCTTTGAAGCATTGCAAATAGCCTCTGAATCCACGAATATCATCACCCGCTTCCAGTTCTTTTTGTTTTTCCAACTCGTTGGTACGGACCATCATCGCAATCCTCTCATGGACTTTGTTATGAATTGACTTGTCACTAATACGTGTCAACGCCTTCGTCGCTGCTTCAACCTTGCCCTTTCTGATTAGCCATTGAGGAGAGTCAGGTGCTAGAAGGGTCAACAAGAATAGAGGTGGAATCCAGACCCACTGCACAGCAAATGGGATTCTGAAAGACCACTGAGTCTTGTTATTAACCAATCCTCTCAAGACACCAGCTGAAATAAACTGACCGGTTGCCCAGCACAAGTTGATATAGGCTGAAAGATAACCTCTCAACTCCAGGTTAAGTATCTCAGATGAATATGCAGGACCAAGAACACTATATTTATTGTTGTTAGTAGCTGATTAAGACTTGCTTCTCTGGTTTTGAAGTACATACGCAAAGATACCCCAAGTTAAACCACACATGATTTGACCAGCCAATAGTTGATTAACAGAGTGAGCAAAAAATGGAATGAACAGAAAGCATGCCATAAGGCTCAGAGCAACCATTGCAACCCTTCTATGGCCGAATCTTTCAATCAAATACCCATTGGCAACGGTACCAAAGACAGTACCAACAGAAGCACCACAATTCAAAGCCACCTGCCAACTAGCGGACAATTGGTAATTACCAGGTGTGTATTCATGTCCATATTTCTTCTGGAAACTTGGATACGCAAAGAAACTTCCCATTAAACTGTTATCATAACCTTCCATGATGATGGTCGAACTCAAAACAATAGCCCAAAAAATTGACTTCTTATAAAGTCTAAGGGATTCACGAAGTGTTGTGTTATGTTCATCAGAGGTGGCCTTGTTTGCATCTTCGAAGATTGTTGCATCAACATTCACTATGTGTTTTCGATGTTCAAATATCGAGTTTGAAGAACTCGTGATCTTCTCATCGCGCAAAGACGTATCATGAGACGAGACACGGTTATTCTCGACGTGCTCAATATCAAGCTTATCTAGTTGGATAGACATGATTGTAGCTGCTCAGAGTAGTAGTCTTATTATGATATCTACTTGTCGCAAAATGTCTTGATGTAATACTGGAGGACTTCGGTGTCTTTATATACTTTCTATCGAACGGAGATCAAGAAGTTTGGGGTTTTGAAGCCTTGTGCAACCTTTGTCTTTGATATTCGGGTTTTGTTGTTGAGTTTCTCCATATGTGTCGCTGAATCAATATCAATGACGTGTTTTGCTGTGTGGTAGTAGCCTTCGTGGCTGACACTGAGTAGTGAGTACCACCGGCCCATGACTTTTTCCCCAGATCCCAGAGTCACGGTGACTTTCCCAGCCTGATTCGCCTGCTTCAGACATCAATCTTTTACAGTTGAAAGGTACAATGTAATTTGTCCCGAAACTCCCAAGTCCCACACTAGAAATGACCCCAACTTTTCATCTCCATGATATGGCCGCATTGGCTACCATTGTTGCAGCTCCCAGCGCACCCATCAATAATTAAGCGGACGTCCAGGATTGCCGCAAGTGACAGTCAATCAATGATAGCACGTCTCATCAGATCCACGTCGTCCCCAATGGTTCTTCATATCGACTTGCCAACCACCGCAAAGTGTCTAGGGAGTCGTTGTGTATAAGCTTGAGTACGATATCCGCATATGTAAACCAGCAAATGTGGTGACTGAACTGTCCATCACTGGCAGGTAGTGCGACACAGCTGCTTGAATAGTTCCAGCGACTATTAGACCGACGATTAGGTCACGGTTTGAATAGTGTCAATATTATGGTGGTGCAGGGCCTACTTGCGTATATTGTAACGTTACTCAGTGCTCAACAACGTAGTCATTGTGGATTGATGAACGTTCAGGAACCTCATGCTGATGGATTAACACTATTTCTGGGGTGCATGAGGCTCGAAGTGTCAAGTTCAGAAGAGAATTCTAGCGAAGATGTGGGTTTGGAGCTGGTCTCAGCGAGTATTTATCCGATATTCAATCACAATTGTCCAGCCCGATACCCCAGAGTTCAGACAAAGGGACATTTCCGCATCGATATCTGAGCGATAATTTACCCGACCGCAGATTAGCTTTCGGTTGGGAAATTATATGATCTACTTTTCAGTTTTCAGGTTCAATTTCCACCAAATCATGAACCAAGTCACCATCGAGTTGAGTCGCGCACTTTTACACCACAAATCTTGGGTCATAGTGATATATAATGAGATGCATATCTCTCTCTGGGGAGCTCAGATGAATTGTATCAACGAATTTGAATGTTGAACCAGAACGATTTACCAACAACTATGGAACACTCATCGTTAGATCGTCATGTCGAGTCTGATACCAGATTCAGTAGAGGGATGTGGGAGCTGAAAGCTGGTGTTACTATCAGATGGGCCCAAGACTCTTTCAAAACCGAAGTCAAGGAAGATGGATCCTTATACAACATGGCTGCTACTCTACCGTTAGTCAGTCGTGGTGCTCAATTGAACAATCCAACAGTCTCAACCAAATTGTACTCACCAGCTGAAGGAATCATTGGGGTTGAGCATTATCATCATTACTCAAAATATGTCAACTCTCATGAACCAAGATTCCCATTGAATGTATCTGAGGATGGGAAACATTTTCAGTCAACCTCAACTGATGATATTGCAACTTTATCGGTTGATGGATCAATTCAAGCTACACTACAAAAAGAAAAATTTGGGATTGATTTCAAGAACTCTGAGAATGGTAAGTTGTTGACTAAACTAGGGTTCAGATCCGTGGGTTGGGTTTCTGATTCAAGATATAAGAGAAAGAATGGTAGCAACTCTACATACACAACCTTCCAATTGCATGTCTCCAATGGAGAGAAGTTCTTCGGATTAGGTGAGAGATTTGGACCTTTTGTTAAGAACGGCCAAAGAGTGCAAATTTGGAATGAAGATGGTGGTACTTCCTCAGAGTACACCTATAAGAATATTCCATTCTATATTTCCAGCCGAGGATATGGTGTTTTTGTTGATTCCTCATCAGATGTAATTTTTGAATTACAATCAGAGAGAACAACTAGAGTCAATATCACAGTACCAAGTGAAGGTGTCAGATACTATATTATCCATGGCCCTAACCCTAAGACCATTCTTGAAAGATATGCCAAGTTGACTGGTTTCCCTGCGTTACCACCTCCTTGGACATTTGGTTTATGGTTGACAACTTCCTTCACCACAGACTACGATATTAAAACAGTTACTTCTTTCATTCAAGGGATGAAAGATCGTGATATTCCATTACGCACATTCCATTTCGATTGTTTCTGGATGAAGGGTTTCCAATGGTGTGATTTTGAGTTTGATCCTGAATTCTTCCCTGATCCTGAGAAGTTATTGGCTGATTTGAAAAAGAAGTTCGGCATAAAAGTTTGTGTTTGGATTAATTCCTATATTGGTCAAGAGTCTGCATTATTCAAGATTGCTGACTCAGAAGGCTACCTCATCAAAAATGTCGATGGATCATCTTATCAATCTGATTTGTGGCAAGCTGGTATGGGTATTGTTGATTTTACCAACCCAGAAGCCGTTAAGTGGTTTAAGTCACACTTGGAAAGATTGGTTGATCTAGGTGTTGATTGCTTCAAGACTGATTTCGGTGAAAGAATCCCTGTTCACGGAGTCAAGTATCATGACGGATCTGATCCAGTTGCAATGCATAATTACTATACTTTGCTTTACAACAAGGCTGTTTTTGAAGTCCTGGAGGACAAACTAGGAAAACACCAAGCAACATTATTTGCCAGATCTGCAACTGTTGGTGGTCAAAAATTTCCTGTCCATTGGGGTGGTGATTCTGAAAGCACTTTTGAAGCATTTGCTGAAGAACTCAGAGGTGGACTTTCTCTAGCCTTGAGTGGGTTTGGTTTCTGGTCTCATGATATCTCAGGGTTCGAAGGTCGTGACCAGCCTGATCCAGCGTTATACAAGAGATGGGTCGCTTTTGGATTGTTAAGCTCTCATTCAAGATTACATGGAAGTCAAACATATAGAGTCCCATGGTTATTTGATGACGAAGCAAGTGAAGTTTTGAGACTGTTTACCAAATTGAAAATCTCATTGATGCCTTACATCTATAATCTTGCAATTGAAGCACACACTAAAGCAGCTCCAGTTTTGAGACCATTACTATTGGAATTCTTCGATGATATCACTGCTGTTCAACAAGATAATGAATTCTTGCTTGGTGATAAGTTATTGGTTGCTCCTGTGACTGACAAAGATAATGAGGTCACCTATTATGTTCCAAGAGGTGAATGGTACGGTTACTTGGATGGTGAAATCAGATCATCTAACGGTGAGTACTTTACTGAGACCCATGATTTCAAATCTTTACCATTGTTGGTTAGACCAAATTCAGTGTTCATCACTGCTGGGCTGGATGCTCCAAATGACAAACCTGATTACGACTACACTGATGATGTATTGGTTAACATCTACGGTCTAGAAGATGGTGAACAAATTGTTAAGATTCCAGACTTTGAGAAATTGGGAGAGTATTCTGGTGAAATCACTGTCTCTAAATCCGGAAACTCTATCAAAGTAGAGAACACTGGCTCTTCATCATTCAACAAGTTCGCTGTCAGACTGTTGGGAGTTACCTCAGTCAAAGACTCCCATGGTGAAAGTTCTTCAAAAGACTCTTTAGATAATGTTGTTATCACTTCCTCTGGCAAAGCTATCACTATTAAAATTTGATACACATGTTGATTGAGATGCTCACGTATGTAGTTGATGGGTGAAAATCAAGGTTTACGATCATCTCAGGTTTTATGTTGCCTGACTTGACTCCATAACCATGATCTCCTATTTAATTAGTGCTGATAAACATATAATAGTTCATATCTTTTGAGTAGTCTATTCTGTGCCATTAATATAATAATATTCACTTATTCTGTACTGTTTATAGCTGGACGTTCATATATTTTGATTGGGTTGATTAATTAGCAGCAGAAGTCCTATAATTATAAGCGATTATACAAAATATAGATACACAGCAACTTGCATATTGCTGATCAATATTAAGTTTAGTTTGAACACTAGCTCATGTATTGTAAGCGATTAATATAGATCAATTGAAAGGTTCATCATGGCAGTACAGCTGATAGGCATGTATCTGCCATTGCCAATGTTTACTAATGATGGAGTTTGCTAATTTGAACAGCGGATAACCGTCAATCACGACGTTAATTGTACTCAAAACTGACTAGATACTGAAGATCACCGTCCTCGTCACTGTCCTCGTCACTGGAGCTGGCGCGGCTGAGCCGTTGAGGTCCGCAGCAAACACCAGCTAACTAATCATGAGCAGTTAGCCATAGAATGAAAGAGGTGACAGAGGCAACAACCACCTTCGCCAGCGGTGGACAGGTGACCTACGCTGTTTTATATCACCACGAGCTTCAAAGAGGGCCAACTGATCAAGGGCTCTCAGCTTTCTAAATGTTTGGCAACAAATGATGTAAAGGTGTAACGAACGGGCGGCAGTATGACGTTTTATGACAGGGCGCACCGGGATTAACTGTTGCGGCTTGCCTGTTTCGCTGGAGCATTTGTGGAAACGGTTGATACACGCACAGAGCACGCTACCTCCGTTTTCCTTCTGGCCCCGCCCAAAACACCGCCCGCACAGCTCAAATACGCTAGTGGGTCGGTGCGAGGCGAGAGCTATTTGCGATAAAGATGAGACGACGTACCTTAATAATTTATATAAGAGAAGCGTAGCCCAAAATTTCGGAAAGTTAAGATGCTTCTCACAATATCATCGACATAGACGCTTACATAGAACACACTACCGTTTATCACCAGACACACCAAGATGTCCACTCCCAACCAGTCGACTCCCCAAAGCTTGAGCTCTAGCAACTCGGAAACTAGAATCAGCAACGCCGCTGGAATAAATCAGACATCACCACCAAGCATAGACAGCCCACCAGCTTCTGCACAAAGGCCTCCTCTGAGACCATCCTCTTCTTCCCTACACCAATCATCATCTAGCATTCTCACAATGTCAAAGCTTTATCAGCAGCAACAGCAACAGCAAGGTGCCAGCTCAGCTAAAAGAGTGCCTCCCAAACCTCCAAGCAGCTCTAAAAAACCACACAAGAGGGTTCTCTCGTCCAATTCGTTGAGTGACTATTTCACCCCAAGGTCGGGAAATGCTTCGCCTTCAGAAAGTTCAGAGCAAGTACCTTCCGTGAATCGAGTTTCCCCAGGTCCAAGACTACCGACGTTTCAGAGAATTGATTCATTCGGTCACCTGAATGATAAAGTCATGGACCCAGACGATCCAAACATGAGTTCTTCAAAGATTTTTGCGAGAAGGATGATGAAACAGAACGAAGAAGCGTTGCATGATGACATTGAAGGAGCAAGAATTGACGAGGCAATGGACGAGGATAACAATGATGATAATGAAATGATAACTCAAAAATACAAACAGAAGATGGAATCAATGAGAAATAAGAAAGCTGAGTTCTTCAATAGTGATTCAGAGAGTGAAGATAATCTCAGCTCTGATGAAGATCCCGTTTCAGCCAAAGGACCAAGTCAGTTGCAATCACATCAGAGTACAGTATCAGGATCTAGCTCGACTGCCGAGTTCCAAAAAGATAAAAATAGTGACTCAGAGAACAACGAGCCTCATAGTGGAGGTATAAAACGTTTTCTTAGAAGACTCACCGTCAGTGAAGGCCATGATGACGGAATCCCTGACAGAATCAGAAATAAATTCGATGAAGCTGAAGCAAACGAAGGTGGATTTTTCTCAAAATTTGTTAACCTTAGTGGCGGCGGTTTGATTCCAGGTGCTAACAATAGTGAACAAAGAAAGAAGATCAATGACGAGGAGGCACAGAGAGAAACAAATGATGGGATTGAGATGCAGGCATTAAGTCCAGAGTTGTTTTCCAAAGAGGCGAGTGATATCATACAGGCTCATTCTAGACAGCGAGCCGGCTCAAAATCCAAATCCTATACAACTGATCACTCTGACGAAAGAACATTGAAGGATTCTGTGACATCTGGTGATGATAGCTTCTTAGTGCCAAACCCTGACCTATATCTTCGAGATGAAGATAATATTTTTGAGCTTAACTTGGACGGAGCCAATAAAAGTGACTCTTATATCTCGCCACCTGAAACAGTACGTGGTGGTGTTTTATCCTCGTTGTTGAAACTATATCAGAATCCAACCGAAGGTTCAAGATCCAGATTGACACTTACTCATTCAGCAGACGCTTCACCATATGAGTCAATGGCAAATTCTCCCTTTGAGGAGCGTGAAGATGAATATTTTGCTGCTTTGAAACCAACCTTATCTGGGAAACTCAAGAACCTCGCATCAAATGTTGGGAAGAAGAAAGTTACTATAGACGGTAACAATTTGGCCGCTCAACAGAGTAGAATATCAAACCATAGAAAGCATAACAGTTTCACAGATGTTTCCCAGCTCAAGGAGCAATTCAAAGAGCAATTCCTTAAACCGGATTCCAACATGAAGAAGAAAGTGTCATCCACCACAAACTTACCATCATTTGCCAGAAACTCCAGACCAAAGATGAAAAAAGGTGCCAGTGCAATAATGAAATCGAAAAGGGAACAAGTCAAGGCAAGAATAACGGTCCATATTGCTGAGATCTTACAGAGACAACGATTTATTTTGAGAATGTGCAAAGCCCTGATGCTTTATGGTGCTCCTACTCATCGTCTTGAAGAATACTTGACCATGACAGCTAGAGTGTTGGAAATTGATGCACAGTTCATCTACTTACCCGGTTGTATGATCATTTCATTTGGCGATGCTACTACAAGAACTTCGGAAGTTCAACTGGTGAGATGTAATCAAGGATTGGATCTTTACAAATTGCACAGGGTCCATCGTATTTATAAACAGGTTATTCATGATATTGTTGGTGTTGAGGAGGCTAGTGTCGCACTAGACGAGCTTCTTGCACAGAAACCACAGTTCCCACCATGGGTGTGTGTTCTCATTTATGCATTCAGTTCTGCCATGGTCACACCATTCGCGTTTGGTGGTGGTTGGGTGAACTTGCCAGTCTCTTTTGCCATTGGTGGATGTGTTGGTTTTCTACAGTTCTATATTTCACCTAGATCAAACCTTTACTCAAATGTCTTTGAGGTGACTGCATCAATTGTTGTTTCTTTCATAGGAAGGGCATTGGGCTCCATTGAGGGCTCACATATTTGTTTTTCTGCTGTTGTACAAGGATCATTGGCTCTTATTTTACCAGGATATATCATCCTATGTGGCTCGCTGGAGTTACAATCTAGAAACTTGGTTGCTGGTTCAGTCCGTATGTTTTATGCTATGATTTACTCTCTATTGTTGGGATTTGGAATAACCCTTGGTGCAGCGATCTACGGGTGGATTGATAAGAATGCAACTTCTGCAACAACGTGTTCAGAATCAATAAATCCATGGTGGAGATTTTTATTTGTTCCAATGTTCACTCTGGGATTGGCCACTATCAATCAGGCCAAATGGTTTCAATTGCCAATCATGTTAGTTGTGTCTTGTGCAGGATATGTCGTGAGTTATTTTGCATCAAAGCACTTCTATGATTCTACTGAATTTACCGCCGCAATGGGTGCATTTGTTATTGGCATACTGGGTAATTTATATTCCAGAGTTTGGAAGGGGTTAGCTGTATCTGCTATGCTGCCAGCTATCTTTGTGCAAGTCCCATCCGGTATTGCATCTCAAGGAAGTTTGCTATCAGGTATCGAGAGTGCCAACAAGCTCGTATCAAATACTACAAGTTCCGGTACTGGTTATTCTTCCGGGTTAAGTTTTGGTATCAATATGGTCCAGGTTGCTATCGGTATATCGGTGGGATTATTTGCTTCCACGATTGCAGTCTACCCATTTGGTAAGAAGTCCACCAGTGTCTTCACTCTATAGATTGAATGATGTGTCAGATCGTATCAGTATATGAAGAATCTCAGCCTTCTCCAGCCACTCATCTGTAGTACTTGATGAAAAACTGTGTAAGAGATTAAAAGTGTGGATTAGTAATTTAGGATCGATATTCTGAATCTTTCCGACAATCTATAAATAGTGACACCTTCCTTGAAAAGATTCTTCAATTCAATATGAGACAACATCCAGCTGGAAAACGAAGCTCAAGATATCTTTACAATGTCAGCACAGCCATTCGATGAAGGGGATCCGGATTACGAGAAATTAACTCCTCCATACTTGAAACTTTACAGTTTAGCTACACCAAATGGACAAAAAGTCACAATATACCTGGAGCTACTAAAACTGAAGTATCACTACCGCAACATTGATATCTCTACCAATGTACAAAAGGAACCTTGGTTTTTGAAATTGAATCCAAATGGGAGAATTCCAACGTTGAGTGACGTTGATGCAAACGGGAAGCAAACTGTGTTGTTTGAAACAGCTGCAATCTTGCTATATCTCGGGGAGAAGTATGATAAGGAACATAAATACTACTATGGATTGAATGACGATCTTTACTGGGATCAATTGAAGTGGTTGACTTTCCAAGTTGCCTCTCATGCTCCATACCAAGGACAAGCTGGTCATTTCAGTGTCTTCTTGAAAGAAAAGATCCCATATGCTATCAAACGTTATACGGATGAAACCGAAAGAGTCTTCGGTGTCTATGAACTCAGACTAAACGAAAACAATGGATGGTTAGTTGGTGACCATTTAAACATTGCTGATATTGCAGCTTTCACCTGGATTAGAAAATATGCTTTTATTGGCATTGATATCGAGAAATTTCCAAGCTTGAAAAAGTGGCTCGACAAAGTTGAGGCACTTCCAGGAATCCAAACAGGTTTGGCTGTTGGTGCTCGTTGAGTGACGAGTACCTGGATGCCCTCAACTTATTAGACATATTAATATAAAGTTCTAAAAAGCATGATATTATAATTAGCTCGCAGGTTTATTCTGATTTTGCTTTATCAGATCAATCAATAGAAATAGCTACTTACAATTACATGACTTCAACCTAGACCAAGTACAGCGACTAACGCTCAGAATATGTAGTATCGGTGCCTCGTCTCAGCTCTTCAGATGCGCCGCCTGTATTAATGCTACCATTTTATAGTGCATTTTATAGTTATACGGACAAACTCCCAAAGCTGATATACGTCGTCCAAATAATTATTAGACCAACGACCACTAGCAGGGTGCGGGAGACAGACGACGTAAAATAATAATATTGACCATATAATAATTTCGTGATCTCATGGTCATCAATATTATTAAATATGCAGCTAAGCGCTGCTGAACAACTCACAATATTATTCTGATCTCAGAAATTTAATCACACATCCAGCTATGATTAATAAGAAGTACGTCGTTTGATCTAGTTTTCAACGTTGCACTGCAGCTTAATTATATTGACTATTGGTTTTTATATTGAGAATAATCTATAAGGATAATTCTGCACGCTGTCAAGCCCAGCGATAATTATTGATCAACTGCAATGGATGATGGGTGCTATGGTGATCTTTCACAAAATCAACGAGTCACGTGAACATTTGCTTACGTCAGCTCGGTAGTGTCCGTAAAAGCGGATAAATGTGGCTTTCAGAACTCGTCCTTGTTAGCTCAGTTGGTAGAGCGTTCGGCTTTTACAGTCAAACTAAGGGAAATCATTTCTTAGCGGAAGTTAACCGAAATGTCGGGGGTTCGAGCCCCCCATGAGGAGTTCTATTTTTTTTTCAAATTTTTTGGTGTCTTATTTTCACACGATATCATCATCAATTGTACAAGTTGGTCTTAAATATTTAGGATGCTCCTGGATGTGAATCTAGTTATATTTAACATTACACAATTCTATGTTGTATACATGTTCTATTGTCATAGACGTATATGTATAAAGCCTCAGATCTTCAAAGTAGTACGTTACTTGCTACGGCACAACGTGCTGCATGTAACCAGCCGTTCGAGATCAATATCCCTCGGAAGGCCAATAGAGATGATGGAATTACTCATCCGTGAGCTAGCCTACACTCTACAGATGCGTACCTCTATGAGTCTTCATATTCGGTACACAATAATTTCAATCTTATAAATGCTTGTATCAATTAGCACTTGCGTACACACATGAGCATCAACATCATCTAAATAAATAAAACAAAATATTAAGTCTCTCCTTTTCACGAACTTTCCACCTGATCAATCTTTCTGGTACCGTTTTTCTCTATGAAGCTTGTATCTATAAGAGGGAATCCGTAAAGACCACAAAGAATTTCACTAAATAAAGATCAATGGGACGTTGATATTGATAACAGATTGGGAAAATATGAGGAAAGGGAGTTAATAGAACGGTCATATAGTCATAATCAAAATAAAAACAATATTTCTCTGATTTGTTTTGATTTTTCTTTCATCTCAATTCAGAACCTTATTTGTTTTGCAAACCTTTAACCAATTCAATGTATTTTTCAGTAGAGAATGATTTTGGTCTTTCAATTGGAGCACCAACAGCTCTGTCAATGATCAATTGTGGCAAGACACCAAAGGCTCTTGAGACACCAAACAACACAGTGTAGAAAGATTCTTGAGTCAAACCGTAGTATTGTAACAAGACACCGGAATGAGAATCAACATTTGGCCATGGGTTTTTGGTCTTACCGTGTTTGGTTAAGACACCTGGGGCAACTTCGTAGATGGTTGAAACCAATTTGAATAAATCGAAATCTGGTAGATGTTTCAAAGCGAATTCTCTTTGAGCAGTGTATCTTGGATCAGTTTGTCTTAAAACGGCATGACCATAACCTGGGACAACTCTACCAGCGTTCAAAGTTTCCCATAGGTATTTTTCAATGGTTTCTTTAGAGTAATCACCTTTAACCTCTTCTTTCAATTTGAATAACCATTCTAGAACTTCTTGGTTAGCACGACCATGTAATGGACCAGCCAAACCGTTCAAACCAGCAGCAAAAGACAAGAATGGAGAAGATAGAGCTGAACCAACCAAATGAGTAGTATGAGCTGAGACGTTACCACCTTCATGGTCGGAGTGGATTGTCAAGTACAATCTCATTAATTCAACAAATTCTGGGTTTGAACCGTAACCCAATAGATTGGCCAAGTTTTTACCATAATCGGCATTTTTGTCAAGAGCTGGGACTTTACCATCTTTGAAAACATTTTGGTAGATTCTAGCAGCGATGTTTGGTAATTTAGCCAAAAGGTCTAAAGAATCTTCAAAAGTGTAGTTCCAGTAATCTTTCTTGTTAACACCAGAAGCGTAGGCTTTAGCAAATTGGGATTCAGATTCCAAAGCGGTAACAGCGATGGAGAATTGGGCCATTGGATGTAAGTGTGATGGGGATCTATCAATCAATTCTTCAACATGTTTTGGCAATTCACTTCTAGCAGCTAATTCAGCACTCAAAGCTTGGGTTTGACCAACGGTAGGAGTTTCACCAGTCAATAATAGCCAGAATAAAGCTTCTGGTAATGGTTCTTCACCACCTTCAGCTTTTGGCAACTCTTTTTGTATGTCAGGAATAGTTCTACCTCTGAATCTGATACCTTCAACAGGATCCAAGACGGAACCCTCCCAGACTAAACCTTTGATACCACGCATACCACCGTAGGCTTGTTCCAAGGTCAATTCACCAATGACGGTTTTACCATAGTCTTTCTTCAGTTGTTTGATTTGTTCAACTTTTTCTGGGATCAACTCAGCAAAACGTTGTTTCAACGTTTTCTCAGCAGAGGTGTATGATCTGACGGCCATATAGTTGATGGACTTGTTTTTCAACAGAGCATTGTTGTGTTTCAATGTTTGGGTGGCAAAACGTAAAGAGGACATGTTTAGTGTGTTGATTCTCTTGGGAGCAACTCTGTACAAAGGAAAACAAAAGAAAAACAGGAATTGACTGAAATTTTATATCGAGAGAACGGGAAATTCGTTAATGTGAGAATTCCCTTAGCTAAGGAAATTTTGGTCATCTCAAAAACAGACTGGTGGCGGTACGGGCCACACGCAGCGACTCAAAGCGAGGCCGTTTTGTGAGCGCTCGTCATCAGCTTTCTCGATTGTTCTCGGTGATGATTGGCTAATTGAGCGCACCTGGAAAGAGGTGAGTGTGCTGTGGGTCACTCACAAGTCGTTGGTGGCCAAGGTGCAATTCCAAGCTTCAAAACAGTGCTGGTATAGCTGGTTGTAGGAGTCCTCGGCCCATCAATCTGGACGGTTTTCAGTGGCTGTTGTGGGATCGCTTGGAATCGGTCCCGAGCGTGATCTGGAAATAATCTGGTTGTGAGAGCCATTTTAAATGCCATTCACGCCCATCGCTGGGAGGTATATAAGATAGCATCTGGGCATCTATCCAGTTGTTTTCACCCTGTCAGGTTGACAATAGTATGTTAATTACCGCTTCATGATTTTTCTACGCTGCTTTGACTGCTGTTTCCCTTGGGGGAGTGGGGCAACGGAGTGGGTACGTCTGACGCCCTGGTTCCTCCTTTCTATTGTCTCTCCATCGGTGGTGTAGCAGGGGGGTTGGGGTAGATTAGATTAGATCGAAGGATAGAGAGCGCACTAGGTCATGGTACTGGCTATCTGAAAGTGACCACAGGGCAGTATACAGCCCTCTCTCGGCAGCAGAAATGCTAGTACTATCGAACGGACCACCGACAACCTTAATAATTTTCATGATCACCATGCACCACCACAATTTATATTAATTCATCATTCACCCGCTTTCTATGAACGAAAATTGTGTCAAATTATGTAAGTGTGTTTATATGGAATATTGTATGGGCCGTTATTCTAAGTGGTGCGCCCAACAGCTTGTTGACTGCAGATGATCTAATAATGAATAATCGTTCACTGATATTACTTATACACAATACAACACATCACTGGAAGTATCTAGGTTCATCAAATACATGGAAGGCGTGTCCACGAACACCCTCTCCATAAAACATACTAGGGAATCTCAATCCTTCTGGGACTTCTTCTTCATTGATTCTAACTTGAGAATACTCATCCCTGTCTTCGGTACCAACTGTGAATTTTGCTGCTTGAACTTCAGTGTCTGTAATGGAGCCTCTACTAATTCTAGCATATCCTGTTCTTTTCAAATGTTTGTAAAGAATGTACTCACACCATCTATCCCAATCTGATGGATCAACATCTTTCATTCCGGATTCTTTACTAACATAATTGTTGTAATTACCTTCCAATGGAGTTGTAACAAGATAACTCAATAAAACCATTGGACGATCAGATGAAGCCATTATATCTCTAACTCCTAAACTTTGTAGTAATCTATCTTCAGCATCTTCTTCTTGTCCACTATGGAAAACAACTATATCAACAGGTTCACCATAGACATCCAAGGTAGCATGGATTGCCGGTGCCAATTCACCAACTGGTGATGGTAATAGATGATGAGTTGAGTTCAGGATTGGGAATTTGGATAACAGTGCACATCCCCAAGTATGTTTGTTAGGACCTGGCCCAAAATCTGCATACATGTTCAATTCTTCAGCTAGTTGTTGTGTCAAGTCTCTATTACCCATGATGATTCTTTGGGTGTCAGATTCCAACAATCCAACAACATCCAACTCTAAATCTCTGATAAGATCTCTCATGCGGCCTTCACTTGCCCACATATCATTATCTAAACCGAAATGAATGGTCCATATACCTGCTGTGAATGATTTTTCTTCTGGATGATATGGTTGCGGATCAGTCACTGGAAATCTTAAGTATGCAATGACAACACTCAAAAGCGCCAGTGAAATTATTATCTTTTTGATTTTATGCAACGCAACTTTGACATTCGATTGGATAGCTTCAAGTGTACTCTCTTTGGTCTCCGACAATAAACCCAATCCAATTAATCCAGTTGATACACCCAAGACAATATCGGTTCTTTCTCTCAAGAGCCATCCAGCTGGAACGAAGGCATAAGCAACGACCCAAACATGTGCCAACATCAATAAGATATGAACAAAAGATGAAATAGTGAACAAAACGCCTGGATTAAATTTACTTGCATTTTGGAAATATGTTGGGACACTAGCAACTAAAAAGATTGAATAGCCTAATCCACCAATGTAACCGACCCAACCTGAAAATAAGTATAGAACTGTAGCTGAAACAAATCCAAACAAGATGAAAGGAACAGTGATTAAGTCTTTCTTGATTAATGCAATATATGTACCAATTAGTGAAACAATGATACTGACAGCACCATGTGGAACTGGGACTGGTCCACGGATTGGATAACCTTCCCAAACCCATGTAATGATAGTAGATGAATCAGTCAACATCGCATGTAGTGAAAAAATCAAAGAACCCAATCCAAGAGATGTCAAAAACAATGATGGCTTGGCACTTGGTGATGTGTTTGAAGCGGTGATTTGTGGAACTCTTGGAGAAAAGATGGCCCCAAATAAACCTAAGGCAATACCAGTTTTATTCCAACCTCCATTTTCAGCATGCATGATTGGCCATATTGGATTGTTTGTATAGTTTGAAAACTTGGCAATTGAAGATAGAATTAAACCAATTGTGAAAGTTGTAGCATAATATTTTGAGCGAATTGGATTGGACCCAGATGAATGTACTTCATTGGCAACAGATATTATGGCAAATATGGTACCTACTGAGACCGATAACAATCTATTATCAGGATCATCAATCAAATATGAGCCAATTCCAAACAAAACGCTGAAAACCCTTGTAATTTGTGGATAGGAGGTGAACAATTTCTTGATTGGTGGGATGATCAAGACAACAGTTGACAAGAATGACAAGATTGTTAATTCAAACCCTGAAATACCCATATGCCATAATGGGAAATACCAAATCACAAGTAATAAAGATGTGGCAATTGACCAGAAGATAAAAGAGTTGATAATGTTGACAATGAGCTCCA
The DNA here is from genome assembly GCA_003707015.3 of Wickerhamomyces canadensis. Classification (NCBI taxonomy): domain Eukaryota; kingdom Fungi; phylum Ascomycota; class Saccharomycetes; order Phaffomycetales; family Wickerhamomycetaceae; genus Wickerhamomyces; species Wickerhamomyces canadensis. The sequence continues at coordinate 96,598 of PPMU03000037.1, forward strand.
AGTACGAAATATCGTCTCTTGATGGCTTTAAAACATTTGTTTTAGGATCTTCTTGTTTCTCGTTAGCAGTAATTGTAAAGTTGAGGGTTTTTGATGAATCAATCGAGATAGTCAAGTCACTGAAATCAATAGCAGTCCATGAATCAAACAAGATATCCAAGATGATCAAACTCCATTCGAAGTAAGCATAGATTGAGTAGGCACCGGCTTTTCTATGAACTTTATGTTGGATGAAAAAGTAAATCAAGGGAACTAAAGCTCCAAAGAAACTAACACTAGTGTAGAATCTATAGTTTCTCAAACTGGTTCTTTTTGGAGTCGATTGAATGACAAAATACTCCCAGGGTATAGTGAGAACAATGTACAAGATCATGAAAACATCATGGGCATCATGATCATCAGTTGATGTGATATAAACCCAACCACCACATGTGACAGTTCTGATTATCCCACTAATAATCCCAAATGAAACCAATTTAGAGCTTTCAGGTTTATAGTATCTGATATACGAAAGGATTATCAGCAAGAACCTTGGACCTGAGGTCAGTGCAATCAGTATCTGGAAGATTGAACGTTCTGGATATCTGTCACCAATTGTAGCACTGACACTTGGGAACCATTCCTCAGGGTAACCCCAGTATGAATTTTGGACAATTTTATGATAATGTAAGGAGACACCAACAATCAAAGCAGCAATGAAGGCAGATGATGCACAAATTGTATGGGCCCATGATACATACTTAGCATTGATTGAAAATATTGGCTTGTTTATTTCCGACATTTCCTTTCAACTTCTGCTAAAATATCAAGTTATAAGGTGGAATAAACAAGGTTTGGCTTCTTTCCTTCCTTCCCTCTATGTTTGACAAAGCTAGCAAGATCAGCAACAAAGCAGAAATTGATGGCTAGATATGGGTGATATGACAGAAATCCCGGAAGATCAAGAGAACCAAAGCTCCAAAGGTCTGAATGTGGAAGAAAAGAGATGAGAGAGGGCTTTGCCTATAAAAAATCCTAAAAATAATGCGCGAGGCCATTTGGCAGATCAGCACCGAGGCTAAGTTTCATTTATTACCTCTTTGGGTATATTCCGAGGTACATGTCACGTGTATGTTTTTTCACGGGGGCTACTTTGATCAAACTTCTCCTTAAAACAACAAAACTAACTTGAAACGTCACTTTTTGTAGAAATATTCAATTACAAAGGCCATTAGAAGAGATATGACTGGTAAGTGTTCATTTACGGTTCATCAAGTCGGTGAGGTATTAACATTTCTGAATTGTGTCAGCTGAACCGCATAGAAGAAATGAACTGGTTTCATTTGATGAGATTGATTATGAAAACACGGTCGATTTGAGGAAAGCACAAGAAGCATTGGTGAGGGAGCAGTGGATTCGTGTTAATGCTTTCAAGATCACAAGAGAGGCGTTGGAGAAATGCTATAAGCATCATGGTCCTAATCATTTTGAAGAGTGCAGGGAATTGGCTGAAAGGTATATGCAGATGGCTGATACACATTCTTCCGTCAAAGGGTTTTATGGATACCAGAAGAACGATCCCTCTAAATGATCCTCAGGAATCCAGACAAAAATCCCCCTATTTATTATTCACCTATTTATTGAACTTATTTATTTATATCAAACTTATTTATTCATGTTTATTAACGCTTAAGTTAAGGGCATCATCAATAAAAACCTGCCAACTACAACATTGATCACATTACGTTCTTTAAGGACGACATCAAATTAAATATAAAATATGTAGATATCACAAGCGCAAAGAGGAAGGACAGGAAACAATAGAAAACAAAAAATAACACAGGTGAGATTAATCATGTTTCAAACTGGTTGAAGCTGTATCTTGGAGCTCAACAACATCACCGTCAAATTCTTCAAGGACATCACCTGGACCTTTGTAAGTTTTCTTACCTTGGATAAGATATGAAACGTAAGCATAAACAATCACAATGAAGAAGATAACAACAGCATAGTTCATGTTTCCAGCAGTGACTGGATACTCAGTTGGGAAACACATGGTGATGATAATGAACGACAACCATAAGATGGATATGATGTTAAAAACAACACCCCATACACCTAAGTTCCAAGGTCTATTTGGGTTTAGGCGAGCTCTTCCACCAAACAACATCAAGATGATAGGAATGATATATGCAACTTCATGTCCAATGGTAGACAAAGAAATCAATGTGTTGAAAACAACATCTGAGGATAGGTATAAGATCACAAGAATCCATTGAACAAACATAGAGAATAACAGAGCTGGAATTGGGACACCGTATTTCTCCGAAACGCTGGAGAAGACTTTTGGGAAGATGAAAGCACCATCACGAGCAAATGAGTAGATTGTTCTAGAGTTTGCCAAGGTCATTGTTTCAACAGCAAATAAAGCACACAAACTTGGAATTAAAGCAAGAATGATAGTAGCAGCATTACTGTGGGTACAATCTAATAATAGTTGAATGAACCCTGACCCAGTTACAGAGTTAACCAAGCTTGGAATATCAGTGACACAAGCAGCAACAACAATCAAGAAAATAAAACCATAAACGATTGAAGTTGCCACAACAACAGTCATAGCTTTTGGAACGATATTTGTGCTATCTTCAGATGAGGCTTCTTCAGCCAAGTGTGTACACGAGTCATAACCAGTGAAAGTGTAAGCACTTTGTAACAAACCAAGAATGAAAACCATACCATGGGATGTAGAGCCAGAATAGTTACTGTATTCAGTGAAGATGAATTTGGCATCATTTCTTGCTGGAGCTGTTGCTAGCAGGGTACACATGATGGCAATCATGGTAATCACATTGAACCCTAACAAGACAAGAGTCGAATCAGAATGATATTTATTTGCAAATATATTAGTAGCGGTGAATAATAAGATGAATCCCATTGTGACCAAAACATAGTGGTAGCTTTGAGGAACATAGTTAGGGTGCTGTAAAGTGGTTAGCCCAACAATCAATGTTGAACCTTGAAAAGCAGCTGAAGCAGAGAATGCAATCTGAGCAAAGATGTTGAAATAACCAGTATACCAACTTGCTAAGATCTTGACTTTTTTTGAGCGAGGTAGCAAATAGGCCCAAGATAACATACCACCAGACACAGGTGGGAAAGCAGCACTGATTTCAGCCAAGGATAAAGCAACAATCATTGTGAAGACACTGACAATGATATAACCCCAAACCAAAGTTTGCATACCACCATAGATCAATGGCAGTTGTAGCGTATTAGCAACAGCAGTGTTGGGAGTCAATGTTACGATACCGAATGCTATAACTGACCATATTGAGAAAGATCTTTTCAGTTCTTGTTTGTAACCCAAAGTCTCCAGAAGGACTTGCTGCTCCGTCACAGGTTGTTCTGTGGTAGCGTTTAGCTCCAAGTCTTTTGAAGTGAAGGAAGACGACATAATGTGAAGGTGATGAGTGGGTTTGTTCTTACGGGGAATTCAGATGTCGATTGAGCGCACAGCAAAGGGACGCATTCCTTTTTATATATTGGTCAGGCACTAGTGGAGTACCTAAGGAGGGTGTTTTCTCGTCGATAACAGATCATACATCTTATCGAAGGTACGCACAATAAGAGCAGACCCAGAGTCGAATTTGATGATCTTTTTTTAAACGTGTTCCCGATTAGGCAAGTATTTTACACGGAATTTGCACGCAAAAGAAATAAAAGAAGATAAAATGGACATGGAATTTGTGGTTAGTTTTAGTGTTTGAAACCTGTTCAGGCTCTTCGATAAGATGTGGAAGGAAAAACATCAGACATCAGACGATCCAGCGGTGCAATGCACTTCAGTAGCGAAGAGATAACCGAATTCAGGGTAGCCAAAAGCTATTAATCCTCGTGAATATATCCAGCTGTATGTCCGCAGCCGGACCACGTATGTTTTTAGCTCGCGGCTTTCGTTTCATAACAAGTAATTGAATTCGCCTGCCCACGGTGGAACTTGATCGTACTCCACCCAGTGGCCTCTGGCAGTACTGCAGCTGCATACCCCCAGTCTATTTGATCAGACTAACGGAATTTTCATGGAGCTGCATTTACGTCTGATATTGACTAACGCTCCAAAGATTCGAGATTATAACTAGTACTAGAAGTAGCCGTTTGTTTGTTGTTTCGCCGACTATTAAATACTTCATACTGATCCAAACATTAATTAATATACATTCTTTCAAAACTAGATCAAAACAGATTCGGAGACTCATTTCAAACATTTACCAGCCAGTAAATACCTCATTTATTCAAATTCATGAAATCAAAGATATTCCCCATATCAACATAACGACGACCACAATCGCTCAGATATTTTTGAACAACACCTCTCCAGACCTCAAACAGTTCTCTGTTCTGTTCACTCAATGCATCAACCTGTCCTTTACTTAAATCTTGTGGTTTAGCCTTATCAGATGATTCATACAACGGTCTAAGGTCTTGCTTCTTGTTCTTGGAAATATCAAACAATGAGTCAAAATATAACAACTGATTGTATAGATCCTTGTCACTATAACTGTATCTCATGACCCCTTTACAACCACTAGTCAGGCATCTTTTACCATAAACTGAAACTTGTTTGGTGACCATGCCACAAGTTGAGTCATCACATCTAACAACACCTTCATAATAATGTGAAATAAAGCCTCTAATTCTGTGTTCCAATTGACTTGAAACTGACAAGACACTCAGATGTTCCGAGCATTTCTTGCATTGAATACCGTTGAATGTCATCAAGTAATCATTGGAGGCAACAAGACCACCATATCTGAAGTTTGCACCACATTTACAATGCAATACCAAGTTCTGTGAAGCCTTGAATCTTTCAGAGTCAGAAATGGTCGACTCTAGAGGCTGTAGTAACTCTGTTGAGTTACCACCATTGTTTTGATGTCTAATACGGTGTTGTATTCCCAGTGAATTTGATAACCTAGCCAGATCAACACCCTCAATTCTTTCAACCAATCTTTCAACAGGTGCAAAGATTTGTTTCTCCAAATAGTACATTGGATCAGGTTTAAGAGGGGAGTTTCTCGCCAACAACTCATTAAGGGATCTTGCTCTTTCCGCAAATGAGCCCTCTTCACCTTCAGTGATAACAAAAGTGATGACACTTCCTGCTTTGACAACTTTACCTTGTTCTTTCAGTCTCAATGCAACTTGAACAGCTGGCATATTCTTACCACCAGGGTAAGCGGATGGATCTTTGGATAGTTTGGTGTTGATCTTGAATTGATCCGGTCTCAACTCATTGTTCTTGATCTTTGCAGTGATTTCTTCCAAGTAACCATAAATATCATTCAAGGCAACCTCAGGGTCTAAATCGCTCAGAAGTTTTTCAAGAACATAAGTCGAAACCTGTTTGGAAAGTGGACAATATTCACGACGTCTCATGTCTAGACCTTTAACTTCCAGTGTAGCTATCTCATTTCCAGCCTTATCAAACGAAACGTTCATAGCAGCATATTTCTTCTTAGCATGTAACAACAATCTCTTGAAGACGTTATCAGTATCGATTTCCAGTAAAGAATATCTCTCATTGACCAAACTTTTGAAATTTTCAGCAATCTTCATGGAATCTGCATAGTTATCACAACCAGAATCAATCATAACAGAATCAGTATCACCATAAAGGACCCTCAACCCTAAACTTTCAGCTAATTGTCTGGTATCCATCAAAATCTCTCTACCTTTGTTAGTGACCAACATGGCCAATGGCTTGGCATAGAATCTTGAATTAACATAACCCAAACAACCGTACATAGAATTAGCAGTCAACTTCAGAGCTTGTTGTTTGATATCATATTGTGCTCTTTCAACCACTGTTGAGGATGGATCTTTCATCAGTTTCTTGACTTCACGACGACGACTGACCAATGTGGACAATAATCTAGGCAAGACACCTTGTTTAACTGATTTTGCTGGTGGTTCGGGTAATTCATCAATGTTCCCAGGGTTTCTATCAACAGTAGTAAAACATATGTTATATTCTTGGATGATAGAAGGATATAGAGAGTTGAAATCCATCACAATGACGTAATTCTTGTGAAGGCCTTTTTCAGGCTCAAAGACCAAACCACCTTGATATTTGGATTTTTTGTTGTTTGTAGAAACTTGTTGCTCCTCTCCATCAACATCTTGCTGTTGCTGCTGTTGCTGTTGCTGCTGTTGTCTTGATTGTCGCGTTTCTTTATCAGGGACAATATATCCATTTCTTGAGAACTCATGTAGCAAGATAAACTCATTACGACCAGCTCTTGTACCACCTAGAGTATGAGACCAAGCATTACCAGCTAAGTTGGTAAGTTGTTTTGATAATGATAAAATTTGAGTTCTGTAAGCAATCTCTGCAGTGATCAAAGCATTGGTGCAATTCTCTTTCAAAACCATGAAAAATGAGTTAGGGTTATCCTGATATTGTGGTTGTGACAGATTGATTTCCATTGAGATGTGTTTCTTTTTACAAACAACCTCGTACATTTCAGGTAAATCCCAAGATTGACATTTTGATGTCAGTGACTGACCCATTTCATTGGCAATATCACATAGCAACCTTCCAGAAAATATCTCTCTCAATAAGAAAGCTGAATTGAAATTGGACTTCCCAAACTTATCAGGCCATGATTTTCTATTCCGACGGCCAAACGTACTGAATGTTGGGACTTTCAAATCATGCATACGATGAATTAGGATATCAAATGAGATATTCTCCAATCTATGACCAATGAATACATCAGGATCAGCCAGTTTAACCAACGCAGCTAGACAGTTTAGTAAAGTCTTTTCGTTATTGAACATTCTTAGCGGTAGTTTGTTCTTTTCGGCAATAGCCTTAAGACCAACAGGTAAAGTAGCACCAATAGGTCTGGTCAGTGTTACCAATTCAGATGGTCTTAGATTCTCGTCAATTGGTGAGTCTTGAGGTAGATTTTTGTAGGTGGCTAGCGTAACAGCGACAACTTCCTGTCTGTTCTCTTTCTGATTCATCATTGTTTGAACAGAAATTGAACATGTAGTTAAAGGAGGAGCAGCTATCTGGAACTCTGGTGTTGACTTCTCGATTGGTTTGATACAATTTGGACTAGGAATTGAAACCTCAACTTTACAATGAGAGGAGTTCTTAACATCATTGAAATCAGCCTTGGAAATTTCCAACCAACATGGACCCATGATATTTCTCTGTACCACAAATGACTCAAAGATATTTGAGTTTGTACCAAAAACCCTACTGAATGTTTCACCTTCTAAATCTGGTGGTAATGTCACTCTTGCATTTTTTGGTGGTTGGTATGGTAACAAAACTTTCAGGTATTCAGATTCTTTGGGTATTCCTGGGAGTTCAAATGCATACTTCATAACTTCAGGTTTACATTTCAAAGTGTCTAAACCGAATTTCTCAATGATCAGAGGTGCAACTTCTTCATGGATATCCATAGGGCTGACTCTTTCATCAGTATCTTGACCATCAACTTTTCTAAACTCCCTTGGTAAGAAGTATAACTCTCTGTTGAATCCTTTGACTTGTACCATACCAGAGACAAGTTGTTTATCTTTGGTCAAAATCTTACCAAAGAGTAATAGCGTGTTATCAACCTCAGTGTAATCCAGCCAGTACATCTTGAATGAATCTTCGTTACCATCCGAGACCATATCTTGATCAATCTTATCACTTTCCTGAATTGTAGAAATGGAAGTCGAAAAAGCAGAAGGAGAAGATGTGACTGGGTCAGTCTCGACATCCTCAAACTTCTTTGCAGTAAGGTTCACGGAACGATCAATATTCATTGTGGACGTTCTCGGTCTTTTCACAACGACAATCTCATCTTCAGACTCGTCATCTTCATCTTCTTCTTTTGTATGCTTCTCTAGTTTTACTTCATCATCCTTCTTTATATCTGAAAGCACGTGAAGTGGCAACTGAGTAGCAGTTTTGGTCTTTGATGGGGAAGAATCAACAGACTGGAAGGAGACATCACCATTCTCAAATGAAAAATCGTCATCAAAGTCAACAATTGGCTTAGAGACTTTCTTCGATGTTGTTGGTTTCTTACTTGTAAAACTGAAGAAGTCTTTACTTTGATTGGCAACTTTGGAAGATGAGCTGAAAAGATTTGGAGATCTCTTCTTTGGACCAGAAAAGTCATTGAGAATATCAGAGAAGTCAGCATCTAGTCTCTTTTTTGGTGCAGATGAAATAGAAGCACTAGGCTTGAAAAATGAATTGATTGGAGCACTTTTCTTTACTTTCTTCTTCTTCTTTGATGGTTCCTCTTCAACTTCTTCATCTGAGTGATAGTTGTGTCTCCCACTGTTGTCCCATTCATCAGCACCAGTATCGACATAACCTTGGCCATTATCATCTATCACAAAATCATCCTCAAGCAAATCAGCACGTCTCTTCTCTCTGTACTTATCTTCATCCATCAGCTCATAGATGTCCTCTGCTTCCTCATCGTCATATACTGATCTACTATTACCGGCTGCTCTGGCTTCCCTCAGAGCCTTCAGCTTATCTGCTCTGCTCATAATTGTCTAAGCGTGGTTTGGTTCGACCTGTTGCTAGTGAATAGAAGGGTTTCTTCAAATCAAATAAAATTCCCATAGACCGCGTACCGTCATAAATTAGGCTGAGAGCGCGTTTTCGCGGAACGCGAGAATTGACGTGAACTGTCATTATCACGTGACTTCTCGGGAAATCTTATGTCAGCAGTCCCGGCGAAGGCGATCACGCTGTTAGGACGAAAAGCGCAATTTTCGCGCACCATCACCCAATACGTCCGCCAACAAAGAGGTAAGGCCATGATTGAAAACTTTCCTTTCCCCTTTGTACTCACCCTTTCAAAAGAAGTTCCAACTAACGACAATTCTTAGATTCATTCACAAGGTACGTATCTCCAGCATTGATGCCATTGAGCAATTTCCCCTCCTCTAATCTCAGCAGGGTTTGAATTGGTTTTGTGTGGTGAGCTGCATCTTATGTCATCCTGAATTTATGAGTCTAACATTACATACAGAAAGCAATGTCATTATCAAACAAACTATCTGTCACTGACTTAAACGTTGAAAACAAACGTGTCTTCATCCGTGTCGACTTCAATGTCCCATTAGATGGTAAAACTATCACCAACAATCAAAGAATTGTTGCTGCTTTACCAACCATCAACTACGTTCTAGAACATAAACCAAAAGTTGTTATCCTAGCTTCCCATTTAGGTAGACCAAACGGTGAAGTGAATGAGAAATACTCATTGAAACCAGTTGCCGATGAGTTATCAAAACTTCTAGGCAAACCAGTCACTTTCTTGAAAGACAGTGTGGGTCCTGAAGTTGAATCAGCTGTCAACAATGCTAAAGATGGTGAAGTTATCCTATTAGAAAACTTACGTTTCCATATCGAAGAAGAAGGATCCAAGAAAACCGATGCTGGTAAAGTTAAAGCTTCCAAAGAAGATGTTGAGAAATTCAGAAAACAATTGACCTCATTAGCTGATGTTTACGTCAATGACGCTTTTGGTACTGCCCACAGAGCTCATTCATCAATGGTGGGTTTCGATTTACCACAAAGAGCTGCAGGATTCTTGGTTAATAAAGAATTGACTTACTTTGCTAAAGCTCTTGAAAACCCAGAAAGACCATTCTTAGCTATCTTAGGTGGTGCCAAAGTTTCTGATAAAATTCAATTGATTGATAACTTATTAGACAAGGTCAACATCTTGATTGTTGGTGGTGGTATGGCTTTCACTTTTAACAAAGTCATCAATGGTACCAAAATAGGTGATTCTATCTATGATGCTGCTGGTGCTGAAATCGTTCCAAAATTGATTGAAAAGGCTAAGAAAAACAATGTTGAAATTGTCTTACCAATTGATTTCGTCACTGCCGATAAATTCAGTGCAGATGCCAATGTTGGCTACGCTACTGCTGCTGAAGGTATCCCAGACAACTGGCAAGGGTTGGATGCTGGTCCAAAATCTAGAGAATTGTTTGCTGCTGCCGTCGCCAAAGCCAAAACCATTGTCTGGAATGGTCCACCAGGTGTCTTTGAATTCGAAAAATTTGCTGAAGGAACTAAATCTTTGTTGGATGCTGCCGTCAAATCTGCTGAAGCTGGTAACACCGTCATCATTGGTGGTGGTGATACTGCTACTGTTGCCAAAAAATTCGGTGTTGCTGACAAACTTTCTCATGTTTCCACTGGTGGTGGTGCCTCTTTGGAATTATTGGAAGGTAAAGAATTACCAGGTGTTGCTTACTTGTCCAACAAATGATCCGACAATCTACATATATCTATGATCTAGCTCTAATGTTACTTTTGATTCAATATCTCATATATTAGATGTAGTTGCACCTCGTGAAGCTCATGATGAGAGTCCTACAGGGAAGAATCTGTGATCTCAAACTGCAGCAGCCTAGCAGCTTAATATATTCAACCCGCGAAAATTTGATGTTCAGCTTTCCGCCCTAAACATTTTGCCTGCGCCAGCAGCTGTTATATATCCCACCAAAAAACGACTAGTCAAACGGATATCCCCCTTTGTCATGTCCTGTGAGCACGAACACCACTCGCATTCCCATAATCATAACGACGGCGATGATCATATTGCGCCAATTCCCACAAATCAATCCCAGTCATTGAGAGAGTTCATTGACTTTGATAAGTTGACTGGTTTGAACATCAAGCAAGAGAATCAAGATCTGCGCAAAGTATTCAAGGAACAAGATGATAAGTATTCACTGAAAGGGTACATAGAATCAGATTCAGACTCCCAGTTCATTCTCAATATTCCATTTACAGGTAATGTGAAATTGTATTCAATCATACTCAGAACTCATGGTGATGCAAATCATTGTCCTAAGACAGTCAAGTTGTTCAAGAACAAAAATGATCTGGACTTTGACAATGTCAATAGTTCAAAGCCTACATTCAAGTTTGATCAACCTCAATTGGGACCATTGATTTTAGAGGATGAAGAAGAAGAGGTTGAGGTTGATAATGACGATACCACATTCGTGGAACATTACCTACCAAGAAATCAATTCCAGTCAACCAGACAATTGACAATCTTTGTCGAGAACAACTGGGAGGATGACGAGGATGAGTTAACTAAAGTCTACTATATCGAATTGAGAGGAATCTTTACTTCTCCAATTACAAAAAATCCTATTATAACGTTGTACGAATCTGCTGCTAATCCTGCTGATCATGAAAACATAATGGCTAGTGAAATCGGCAATCGCTCAAACATTTAACCAGTGAGGATGATAATATATATATATGCTTTGATACAATATTGCTGCGTCTTCTATTTAATGAGCTTATGAAATGAAAAAAATAATTGCATACTTGACACCATCGTATACCTTGATTAATCACTGAAGTATAAGTCATATTTGGGTAAGCTCTGATCCGATGGAGAACCCAAAGTTATCAACCCTTTTTTCTCAGTGGTATTGATAATGATCGTGTATAGCGTCTGACATCTTCCCAGCCCAACTCCATCGGGGATGGGAGGACGACAGATTGAATTTGGCGCATTCTTCAAGTCAGATAATCTTGATCTAAAGGACTCAAATGATGCATATTTGTTGGATTTATCAGAGCTGAGCTCTTTAATTCTCACTATTCTATCTTCAGAGCTTAGGATTGGCTTTGCGACTGGGAACAGTTCCGCATAGTGCTGGTCCAATAGATGATTAGTATGGTAGACTGTATCGTTTGAATTTGGATCAGGAAAGATTCGAGCATTGCCTTGTGTGGTCGCTTCCAACGTTAAATACTTCTCACTATCACCAATTAGGAAGTTTGCACAACTTGCTACTCCATGAACATCCAAATAGCTGACTAAATTATCAACAGAGCTCTGTTCCAATGCTTTTCTCACAGCAAAATGAATAGGTAATTTGTTGAAATCAACTTTGTTTGAAGAAATTGCATTCAACATTAATGAAACACCCTCAGAGTTGAAACCATACTTCCCTATTATCCCAGCTTCTGCCAAGAACAACAGTTTCGGCTTGTCCTTCTGATGAATCTCCAAGAAGATTGTGATCTCATCAACTTCTGGTATCCAATCCCAATTTTGTCCAACGAAAACATCACCATTTTCGGCCTTCTGTGCCAACGAAGTACAACCATCTGAAATATCAACTAGCGTGATTTCACTTCTGACATTTAAAGCCAGGATGTCCAATAGATCCTTATCCGAACCTTTAGCAATCCCTTCCAATTCTTCAACGATCTCTGGGTATTTGGAAGTTAAGAGTGGTAAGAACTTTGATGATCTTCGACGTGCTTCTTCCCAATCGACGTTCTTGGTCTCTTTGTATAACTTGGAATAGATTTCAATCGATCTTGAGATTTGAGTCTTTGCAGCTGCTCCATGTTGATACCCAATTTCTGATGGTGTCCCAGAGAGCTTTGCGTATGGATAACGAGTATCGTAAAACTGGTTGGTACTGACTGGATTGAGAGGCATGATTATGAAATCCAAGAGGGCTACGTCTACTACTTCCGTTGTAGACGTTGTGATAATGAGGGATTAGGAAATCATTTAAGAAACCAGTACTTTCGTTGCAGAATTTTTCCCACTGATATAGGTGGTTGATCTATTCGTTATCGGAAGTACATCTGAAAGCGGAAATAGGAACGCGCCTAGTTACCAATACAATGTCGACAGATCACGTCTTCAAAATCAACAAATACTAAACTTTTATTGCAAAAGACTTGAAATCAACTTTGTCATGTGGATGACTTTCTCCTCCTGGTACCTTGGGCCAACCAGTTGTAGTCCAATTGGAACACCATCACTCAGTTTAGCATCATAATACTGACACCACACTTTTTCCTCATAATCATTCCTGGTGTGGATGCTGTTAGCTCGAGTGTGATCGTCTAATAAAATATCAGTCTTCAGCACAGGAAAGACACAACTCGGGAAATCAATCACATTGGCTAATGGTGAGTATGAACGGTCTATAAATTCATCAAACTTGCAACCTGCTAGTGCAGTCACCGGTGATATTAATCCATCAATACCAAGTTCTTTCCAGTATGACCAGAATTCATTGACCTTCAAAGTTCTTTCCTTCTGAAGCTCCCAGAGTTGAGATACGTGTAGGTCTTTTGTATCCCTAATGCACTCAATATTTTCAATAGGCTCATTTGTTTCGATGATTTCGTTGTAGAAATTTTTCAGCCCTCCACTATTCATGAACTTATCGGCAAATGATGCAATCTCAACAAGTAAATCATCTCTGGGTTTAAATGTGACCACCTCATGACCATGGGCTTCCAGTACTTCCGTCACTTTCCTCAAGGCTCTTCTGATAGGAGGAGTTCCTCTGAGTTGACCGTCATCAATTATGATACCGAACTTCAGCTTTTGAGGAAGCTCAACTGATTGTTTCCATGGAATAGGTGCCACTCTAGTATCGAAATTCCAAGGCTCACTCTCTATTATGGTTTTGAAATAAAGTTCTATCCCGTCAATGGTGTTGCATAAACAACCATTTGTACCGTTCAGACTCTCTAAACCAGCAACAACAGCCTTCTCATTCCAATGTGGTACTCTATTTGAGGTAGGCTTCATACCATATAGGCCAGTGAATGAAGATGGTTGTCTTATTGAGCCACCCAGATCTGATCCAATACCCATTGGGGATCCTTTGAGTGCAACCAATGTAGCTTCCCCACCGGTAGAACCACCAGAGGCGAAGAGTGTTTGATAGGGGTTTGTTGTTGCACCATAGACATTGTTTTTTGTGACAATATTAAAAGCGCCTGTAGGGACATTCGTCTTAACAAATGGGATAGCACCTTGAGAAATCAATATCTCGATGTTGGGAGACGTTTTGGTGGCAGCTGGTGAGTCTATTTGTGAGACGAGCCCAAGAGAAGTACGATGCCCTTTCAAATCAAACTCATCCTTGATTGATATAGGAAGTCCATGCAATGGCCCAATGGGTACTGAATGCTTTTCAAGATATTCATCCAATTGTTTGGCTCTTTCATACGCTTCATCGAAGAAAACCTCTGATAATGGGTTGACCAATTGCTGAGCAATTGAGGCTCTATGTGCAAATGCCTTGACCACCAAAAGAGACTTCCATTTCCCACAGTGCACGTTTGACAAGATCTTCGTGGGCGAGGATTCAGTGATCTCCAATTCTAGCGGTGACAATAAGCTTGATTCTTCGATGAAACCGGTGACATTTGTAGACGTTGATGCGAGCAATTCTGGCGGGACAACCCACTCTTCTGGGATGTTCACGGCATTCCTCACATATTCCTCAATCTTGCTGCGATATAAGGCTTCAAACTGAGATTGTGACATTTTTTTTGTTTTTGACGTTCGAATTTGCCATTTGTTGATGCAGATTGACTAGTCTTTTCAAAGTGTTGGCGGTGAAGCTCAATTCAGCGGAATTGATTTCCTCTTTGGTACTGTTCTTTCCGACTAACAGATTTGTGGAAAAGATAGATATTTAAACTTGTTCGTCTTCCTTCTGGTTATCACAGATGCTCCGATGTCTAGATGGGTTTAGAGTTGTTGTTGAGTCGTTCATTTTATCCCTTGCACAACACCATACACTGCTAGTGATCAAAACAGTTGTACACTCATCCCAAAGAAATGACGATAACGTTCCATGATGATAACAAAAAGCCAGCCTTAGCAACGTTGAACGAATCTGTGCTTGACTATGGTTCCCTGGAGAGAAGCGAGTTCTCAAGTGATGAGAGTGGGTCGGTAGAGTCTGAAGTGATAACTGATTTCAAAACAGAACTAAAAACTATTGGCAAATCATCTGCCCCATTAATTGTCACACTATTCCTTCAATATTCATTAACCGTCGTTTCAATTTTTTCAGTTGGTCATCTGGGGAAGACTGAGCTAGCTGCAGCCTCTTTGGCCACTATGACTTTCAACATATCAAATGCCATATTCAATGGAATGTCCACTTCTTTAGATACCCTTTGTTCTCAGGCCTACGGAGCAGGTAACAAGAAACTTGTTGGTCTACATTTTCAGAGATGTTCAGCTATGATTTTTGTCATTTCAATTCCAATAGTGTTTATTTGGTGGATTTCAGGCTCAATCTTGGGATTATTTGTACTTGATAAAGAATTAACTGATCTAGCTCAGTTCTATATGAGAATAATATCGTTTGGTACCCCAGGTTTCATCCTGTTTGAAACTGGTAAAAGATTCTTGCAGGCTCAAGGGATCTTCAACGCTGCTCAGAATGTTTTATTTATATGTACTCCAATCAACATTATCTTGAATTATATTCTTGTTTGGGACACTTCTATTGGAATTGGTTTTGCTGGAGCTCCTCTGGCAATTGCTATCAACTACAATCTTATGGCAGCACTATTGTTCTGCTACGTCTTCTTTATTGATGGAAGAGAATGTTGGGGTGGCTTACAACTCAAGAAGAGTCTTGAAAATTGGGGACCAATGGTTTCATTAGCTCTTCCTGGTGTCATTATGGTTGAAGCTGAGTTCTTTGCGTTTGAAATTTTGACATTGAGTGCTGCAAGGCTAGGAACTGCAACTCTAGCTGCTCAATCTATCGTGTCTTCCATTGGAGTTCTAGCTTTCCAAATACCTTTTGCAATCAGTATAGCTGGCTCCACAAGAATAGCAACACATATTGGTTCTCAGTCGTCAAAAAATGCTAAGACAGCAACAAGGGTGTCGATGTCATTCTCTGCTGTTATTGGTAGTATATCTGCAGTGGTGCTGTATTGCGGTAGATTTAGTGCTGTTTCTTCCTATACAAACGATGAGGAGGTGATTTCTATTGCAGCATCTGCCGTCAGAGTTTTAGCCTTCAATCAGATTGCTGACTCTGTTAATGTCATCGCTGCAGGTTGTTTGAGGGGGCAAGGACGTCAAAGGATTGGTGGATACTTGAATCTTTTGGCATATTATCTTGTGGCATTACCATTGGCATTTTATTTTGCATTCTCCAAGAAATTGGAACTTATTGGGTTATGGATGGGACTCGGTGCTGGTATAATAGTTTTAGCTGGTTCTGAAACTTTTTATGTTTTCAATGCCGATTGGAATTCGATACTGGGTGATTCTTTTGCCAGAAATAGAGCATCCAGTTAGGAAAATTCAATTGTCGTTTTATAGTTACATACTTATATCAGAATGTATTTAGCAGACGCCGTATCTTCAAACAGATCTATTCATGCTACGCTACTGAGTAATATATGAGCTGAACCTGAAGGATTGAACTCTTTGTGATTTCTATTATATACAGTTTTTCCTTTTTCATCATTAAGGCGTATCTAACGTTTAACCCAAGTTGGTGATTTTCTAGCTTTAACCTTACCTGGTTTCTTTCTTTCAACATGACGATGATCTCTAGTCATACATCCAGCTTTATATAATCTTTTCTTCAGTAGAGGGTTGAAAATAACTAGATTCTTGGCCAAGGCGTTAGCAATAGCACCGGACTGGCCAGTGAACCCACCACCAACAACTTTAGCAAAGACATTATATTCTCCTTCACTTTCGACAACTTTTAGAGGATATATAGCATCTAGTCTATGTTTTAATTCAGGGAAATATTGGTCTAAAGTTTTTCCATTGATCAAAACTTCACCAGTACCCTTTGATAGATAAACGGTAGCAGTTGATGATTTACGACCCCCAGTACTCTTTGCTCTTCCAAATTTATCTAGTTGTTTGACGGCAGCCTGAGATGATTGGGCACCTGAACTGTTGGAGTACTTCACCAAGGCTTCTGATAGTTCGACTGGTTTCAATTGTGGATCAATGGCATTTAGTTTGTTTAATAGGGTGATTAAGTGTTTGTGTTGAGATGGTTTTAGTCTTTGACCACCTGCAGATGGACTGTATTGTTGTAAGGAGATCCATTTTGCTGAATTGTTCAATTCAGTGGATGTTGGTAGATGTTGATATTTTCTGTAAAGTGATTCAAGTTCTTTGATATTGTTTTCATGTTCAGAGTTTCTGAAATAGAAGGTGTTTTGTGTAGGGATGATTCTCTTGATATCAAGACGAGGTATGGTTGATTGGAACCTCTTTTGTATTAGTTGAAACATCCTGATTTATGACGTTAATACCAATCACTAGTCAATCGCTTTATACACCGAAATGTCGAAAACTTTTCTTGCAGCTCTGACTTCTGGCACAGACCATGTTCGCGGCAATTCTACAAAAGTACTAGATACTTGACTTCCTAATCGGGTAGTGTAAATCATCATAACCGTTCATTAATACTCCAACTATTACTTAAGCTCTTTCAATATTTCCAGTAGCTCTTTGTTCTTTCTGACAGCAAGGAAGAAGTCACGAGGCTCTATTGTCTTTCTACCACCGTGTCTGCTGAACCTTTCGAGGTCTTCGCCGGTGCTCAGCAGTTGGTTATAAGTGAGCTCCACAAGATATCCGACGAATTTTGGCGTTGCTTGGACACCTAGGTTTACCGACTCAAGCTCCACAAGCTTAGCCACGAAATACCACAGCCTTGCCTTCAGCTGACTCGCAGTCTCTTTGGCCGACTGATCCAGTTGCTTCATCTCAAATTTGCCGTTCCAGTTTTATCCTCGAGCTGCTGCGGCTTGTTTCTGTAAAACGACCACTGTCAATAGATAAATTCTCGCGTTCTATTTTTTGCACTGAGGAATTAAAAATCAATCTACACCGAAAATCTCTTTTATTCTACTGAAACTTTGCATTTCGATCTATAGTCAGCTGTCATTTCACTCCCAGATCTCACCAGATGACGTCTAGAACCATCAACGTCGTTCTGTCAACAACAAACACAGACACAGGTCACATCTTACCGGTCAATTCGCTGAAGTCGTCCAATGGCTGCCTGTATTCTGCTGGTCGGGATGGGGTAATTGTCGCTTACGGGAATACCCAACAACAGGTACAACTACATAGTGATTGGGTCAATGACATTTTACCCTTCAAGGGAAAGATAATATCATGCTCTTCAGACCTGAGTGTTCAGTGGTGGGATCCTCATGCTGCTTCTACTATGTTCGCCAATCATGGAGTGGTCGGGCACCATCACGATTATGTCAAGGTCTTATCGGATTACAAGAGTGATCTTATAGTATCTGCCGGTTTGGATAAAACGGTCAATTTTTGGGATTTAGAGAGATCAAAGCTAGTACTCAGTCATGAAAACTTGAATAAAGGCGAAAATGGCTCAATCTATTCACTGGATTCGAATGAGAAGATGATAGCGTTTGGAGATAATGACCATGATATTGTGCTTTTTGATCCAAAATCAAAAAAAGTGATTACTGAGCTGACCTACCATAAAGACATGGTAAAGACATTGAAGTTGAACAAAGATAACTATCTTTTATCGGGTTCCTCTGATGGTACTGTCAAAATATATGACTTGAGAACAAATAAGGTCTTGAAAGACTACAAATTTGATCATTCCATTTGGTCATTACATGCTGATCCAACAAAATCATTCGAGACCTTCCTGGCTGGAGATTCCAGTGGTGGAATCTTTGAGATCAAGAATGACATCACAAATTTGATCGGGAAAGATACCCGAGGAATTCTGTCAATCACAACACATGACGATGATATATGGACTTCCTCCATGGGAAACTCAAATATCACTAATTGGACCAAACCTGACAGATCTATCATCAATCAGTGCAAAGGGTTGATTAGAACAAGGCTGCTGAACAACAGAAGAAATGTTGTCACACTGAATGAGTCTAATGAGATTATAATATGGGATATCTTGAAATGCTGTCAAGTGGAAAAATTCACTGAAGAAGATGGGCAAACGTTTGATGACGTTGCGACCTCTCATCAAACTAAAGAGATTCTTCCTGGCTGGTGTAATGTCTCAATCAAAGCTGGGAAACTGGTTTTAACTTTGAAGGAATCCAATTTCACATGCACTGAAATATACGGAGATGAACTTATGAACAATTATGATGAAATAACTGGTCTAGAAAACGATTCCAGATACAGTCTTGGAAAAATATTCCTGATGTCAATACTTCAAGACTTTTTGAAATATCAATTCAATGAAGATTTGAAATATAGAAATGAGAAGATCAAATATCTTGAGAAGTTTAAACCTACCAAAGTTGATAAGGCTTCTACAAATGGCATCGCCAGTTCATCCATTGGGGCAACTTCTCAAAGAGCATCTGAACCTGAGACCAAAGCTGCTGATCAGTCCAAGAAGTTCAAGCTATTTTCAAGAAAGCTGTCGGTGAGTCGAGCTCCTTCATTTTCAAAGGAGAGTTCCACGCTACCACAAGAATCGACAACGGCACCAGTCCTTCCAAAACTGCCACCCCCTTCAGCAGACAAACAGACCAATAACTCTTTTAATTCTGTTATTGAGGAGTTCAGAAGGATTTATGATACCAACTATACGATAAAGTCTCTACAATCGTCCTTGTTAGCACCACCAGGAAGATCTGAGGTGCCAATTATATCCATAAGCAACAATTTTATACTGAATATCAAACAGAAGTTGACATCCAATCAAGCCAATGATGAAATAGACATTTTCAATGACCATCTCAATGAGGATAACTTTGAGCAGGTACAAAAACTCTTACCTAAGTGGGTTGGGGATTTCATTTTAAGGAACGAATTGAAACCACCATCTACATTCAGTAAGATTGGATTCACGATTCTTAGAGATAAATCAGAGACTGAACTACCAGATATCAACGCGCGTGAGGATTTAGTACCTCCTCCATCATTAACACCAGATAAGAATACCACACCAGAACCAGCTAGTCCAGGGACCGATACCACGGTCGTAACAACTGAAAAGCCCGATCTGACGAGAGGCTCCCAAGAGGCAGGCTCAACCCTTGAGACGAATCACACATCAATGATTCCGCCATCAACAGCAGGAACCTCATCCACAGCTGGAACCTCATCAACGAATGGGACAACCGACTCCTCAAGCACTGCTCCGACAACGTCCTCCTCCGGGAACACCTCAACTAGACCAACACTGGAGATCCCGCAATTGAGATTAAATGCCTACAACATGTTGCGTGTTAAAAAGATAAAATCGTATATATATGAAAAGTTCTCTGAAGACTTCAGGAACTCCCAGCCAAAAGATTTTGAAAACTGGTTGGAATTGTTGTGCCATGATGAAGTTATCTCGAATTCAACAACCCTGGCCACGTTGAGAACTTTTGTTTGGAAAAACAGTGGTGATATTGTCCTAAGCTATAGAAAGAAAAGGGATGAAGGAACCTTACTGACGGATAGTTGACTAAAAACTAAAATCATTGACGATAGATTATGAATTCACGTTAATTAACTTGATTTATACAAGTGTAATTTACGGTCCGGGTATTCTTTATGTACTGGCAATCAGTGTAAATATCAGTACTAACAAATCATCTTAAAAATTTGAATGAAATGAAAAAAAAAAAACAGGCATAAGCAGAGAATCAATCTATTTTGGAGAGAAAGTCGTCAGGATTCTTCAACCTTTTCCCTATTTACCACAACATCACTCGCTCAGCATGGATCAAGAAAACGATAGAACAGTATCCAGACTATGGAGAACTTTCAGAACCGTCAAAGAAATGGTCAGAGACCGTGGTTATAAAATCCTGCAAGATGAAGTTGATTTAAGCCTTGAACAATTCAGAACGAATGTTTGTGATTCTATGGGAAGACCTCAAAGAAAGCTAATGTCATTCCAAGCAAGTCCAGATGATGAAACCCTAGCAAAATTCCCAGATACTGGAGCTTTATGGGTTGAATTCTGTGATGAACCTTCAGTTGGTATCAAAACCATGAAAAATTTCATAATTCATATCAGTGAAAAGAACTTTTCCACTGGTTTATTCATCTATCAAAACAGCATCACCTCAAGTGCAAGCAAGCTTATCCCAACGGTCGCTCCTGCCACTATCGAAATTTTCCAAGAGATGGATTTAATCGTTAACATCACTCATCATGAGTTGGTTCCAAAGCATATCCTACTGTCAAATGAAGAGAAATTAGAACTATTATCAAGATACAGATTGAAAGAGTCTCAATTACCAAGAATTCAAAGAGAAGACCCAGTGGCCAGATATTTGGGTTTGAAGAGAGGTCAAGTTGTAAAAATCATAAGAAGAAGTGAAACCAGTGGTCGTTATGCCAGTTATAGAATATGTTTATGAGTATGTTTTCTCGGTGCTTGGGGTTCGTTGATTTGGTTCCAGAACTGTGTATTAGTGTTAAAAAGAAAGATTAAAGTATTTATCATTGTAATCTTGCAACTAGAACAGAATCTGTAGTCCCTTTCCACCAATCGACATCCTTTAATGTTATTGTTTTTGGAGGACTGATATCCACACCTTTAGACCCTAAATATGTAGACCCGATAGTGACAATCAAACTATCAACAAGATCCTTTTCGACGAGCAGCTGCTTGATGATATTTGCACCACCTTCAACCATGATTGATTGAAGTCCATAAACATCATATAGCTTTTTGAAGATATCAACCCACGGTAGTACTCCATGATCATCGCTTTCAATCTCCAGTAGGGACCCACCGCTCTGCTGCAAATGCTTCACTTTATCTGCATTTTTTGGGTCCAATACAGTCCCTTTCTTCACAACGAATACTGGTGGCAGGCCCTCCCCAATAGTACATAGCTTTTCTAACGAAGAGTCCTTGTAGTCCCATTGGAATAGAGGATCAAGTATTATTGGTCTAATCGAGTGGGAATCGAATCGGTTATTCAACTTAGGATCATCAATTTGAGCCGTTTTGTAACCTATTAGTATTGAGTCATGTTTTGACCGTAGATAGTGTGTCATTGTTTTAGTTTCAATATGTGAGATGACAGTTCGTTCTCCTGTAATGGCGATTTTGGCATCAATTGATTGGGCATAGGTTAAAGTGACAAACGGTCTGTCTATCTTGGAAACTGGAAGAAAGGGCTCGATAAAGTCTGGAAGTGTTGCTGGAAGTGTCACCAGTCCATTAGGCTGAATCTGTCCTGACATTCTCAGGCCCTGATTGGAAAGGAGTAGTGCACAGTGCACGATAGTACTACGGTTGCAAGAGCAGTGGCTCGGAATTTTTTGTTAGCGAAAATCAACGGTGAATAATTGATTAGAAATTACGAATAAGCTACCTGAAAGATTCGTTTTCTGTAGTTCTTGATCTGTTCAGTGCAGATTCAATCCTCATCCCCGTTGTTGTTGTTGTCGTCGTCGTCATCATCATCATCATCATCGTATGCACCGTTGTAGTAATCATCATCTCCCTTTCCAGGGTTACTGATACGTCTCTCTTTCAACTCTTCATGGGAAAGTCCAGCTAAATAGTCTTTGTTGACAATCCTTTGAGGTAACAATGCTTTACCACCAACCTCGACATTCTCATCAAGCTGTCTTTTGGTAATATCAAACGCAGCTTGAGGTCTGGAAGCTAGGTATCGATCATAAGCATCATAGATCAGATCTTCCTCAACTGTATGATGGATTTGTTCCTCTATCAGAGCTTTCTCTCTTGCTACTATGAAATCCTTTGATGCAACAGCCAGATCTTCATCATCATCTTTGCTTTCAATATTCCCTTGCCCTAAGATGTCATGTTGCTGACGTTCTAACTCAAGCTCAGCTGCCTGCTTCTCTAGCATATCAGTAATAGCTCTTTCAACACGCCTCTGAATCCAATCCTTGAACTCTTTCTCTTTATCTGTATCATCAGTATCATCCACGCCATTATATTTGACGTTTTTATTGCCGTCATTGGTGTTTGTAGCAGCTCGATTGAGCTTATGCAGGTTCTGTAGTTTTTTCTCGTGTGATAACTTCCCTGTGTTATGTTCCATGGAATTTTCCGACTCTTTGTGCTTGAGTCTTGACTTGATAAAGACAGGTTTCAACATTACTGCGGGTTCATCATCGGAGTCTGAACTGTCTTCCTCCTCAGAGCTTTCTTCGTCATCATCATCATCATCCTCTTCTTCTTCTTCTTCTTCTTCCTCTTCCTCTTCCTCTTCCTCTTCCTCTTCCTCTTCCTCTTCCTCTTCCTCTTCCTCTGAAGATTTCTTTTGTTCATTCTTCGCCACAAAAGTATGTTCCAATCCTGAAAGATGGTTGGATGAAATAGAATTGGAGATGTTTACTCGAGTCTTGACTACTGGTTGGTGAGATGAAGGTTTTCCAATAGTAGATGAATTGACATCCCCAGTGTCACTGCCTGACTCAGAGTCAGTATCGGAAGAATCATTGTCACTTTTAGCAGCTACTGCACCAGGAAAATGTCTTCTCATCACGCAGTAAATAGGATACTCCGTCGACAACGGAATAGATTTTGAAGCTGAACTTGCTGAAGAAATGTTTTCTTTGGCATCATTTCCGAAAAGTAAACAAATGAGACACCCGATCACCATCAGAAATCCTGATAAACTTTGCTATCAGCTGAAATTCTTGAAGGTGGAACAACTCGCCACTTTCTTGATAGTATAAATACCCTTCATAAGTCGATATGCGTCTCAAATTTTTCAAGACCTCAACAGGCTCTCTTCTTCTGCTCTCTTCTCTAATAAGTTCTCTGAACGCTGGAGTTATAAACCCGGAAGGCGTGCTTCGTGACCACAAAGAGGGATCCCAAAAGGTCCTTTTATCAGAATTTACTGATGCCCTCCAGGAAGCCAATGAAGTCATGATCGAGATATTGGGTGACAAATCTCGTGCTGACGAAGTGAAGGAGACATTCGGTGATTATCTCATCGATGGGTCCCTTCGTATGCCGCATTCCAAGGAGCAGAAAACTACACTCAACTCAAACACATTTGACAAGTCTCAGAAAGCCTACGATATCATTTCAGATAAGAGATTTGAAGGTTACACCCTAAGCACTAATTTGAAAGCAGACCCCAAGATCCTTGGTATTGATACAGTCAACCAGTATTCTGGTTATCTCGACTTTATTGACAAGCACTTTTTCTACTACTTTTTTGAATCAAGAAACAATCCAGAGACAGATCCAGTTATTTTATGGCTAAATGGTGGTCCAGGATGCTCTTCCATGACTGGGTTATTCTTTGAGTTAGGTCCTTCCTCCATTGGACCAGACTTGAAACCTGTCTTCAATCCTTATTCTTGGAACTCAAACGCTAGTGTTATCTTTTTGGAACAACCAGTTGGTGTTGGGTATTCATATGGTGACTCCAAAGTCTCATCTACCTATGCTGCTGCTAAAGATGTCTTTGTTTTCCTAGAGTTGTTCTATCAGAAATTCCCACAATTCACTAAAAATGACTTCCATGTTGCTGGTGAATCGTATGCTGGTCATTACATCCCAAGTATTGCTTCCGAGATCATCAATCATGCTGACAGATCATTTGATTTAACTTCAGTGATGATTGGGAATGGTATCACTGATGCTCTAATTCAAAATAAGTACTACGAGCCGATGGCCTGTGGATTAGGTGGTTACAAGAAAGTATTAGAGGATGATGTTTGTGCGAAAATGGAAAGAGACTACCCAAGATGTGCCAGATTAGTGAAAGCGTGCTATCAGACTAAATCATCAGCAGTCTGTGTTCCTGCAAACATATATTGCTCTAATGCACTCTTGAATCCGTTCACTAAGACTGGTTTAAACTACTATGATATCAGAGGAAAGTGTGAAAGCGATGGTCAATTGTGTTACAAGGAATTGGAATACGTTGAACAATACTTGAATTTGGAAGTGGTTCAAGAAGCTTTGGGATCCGAGGTAACACATTATGAAGGTTGCAATGATGAGGTTTTTGCTAGTTTTGGTTTGACTGGTGATGAATCCAAGCCTTTCCAAGGTTATATTGCAGAATTATTGAACAAGGGTTACCCAGTTTTGATATATGCTGGTGATAAAGATTTCATATGTAACTGGTTAGGCAACCATGCCTGGACAAACGATTTGGACTGGATTTTAGCTGACTCCTACAGAGAAGAGACTTTAAAGCCATGGTATGGTGGGGAAATTCCTGGCGAGGAAACTGGACAAGTGAAGAGTTTTGGTGGTTTCACCTTCTTGAGAGTCTATGATGCTGGTCACATGGTTCCTTACGATCAACCGGTTGCTGCGTTGAATATGGTCAACACATGGTTAAGTGGTAACTACACTTTTGGTTATTAGCTTTGATGACTAGGATTGATCATTCGTCGTTGCAAAGCTGTCGACCAATGTTGAATTATTTTTTACCCAGGAATATATACTAAATACGGCATATCTTGTTTAGCAGCTAGGCAAGTAAACTCAACAACTCATATACTTTGAGACATCTCGGAGGTTTTTCTCATCGCGATCTATTTTCGTGAGTACTTGTTGAAATTCCGGTTTTCCAATAGTGATGAGTTTCTGGAAAGTTCCATGAAATGAATTGATTAGAAATCAGGAGTTTCTGAGAAAACTATAAATAGGGATGAAGTATCCCAAGATGAACTTAGATATTAGTTATATAGTCTTTAACCTGAAGATGTCATAAAGTAGTGTCTAATATACATTACTTAGTTGCTGATATACCAACTATAGGTCGGTTTGTACACCTCGGATCTTTTACGATTTCCACAGATTTCCAATCTTTTGTCTTTTACTAGTTGATTGGTGCTGAAGCTCAGTTGGTTGAATAGCTGGTTGAAATTGCTTGATATGTGTTATGGATTTGCTGTTGAGAAAAGATTACTTCATGTTAGAAGCTCAATACTGCATTACAAAAGTTCAATACATTGATGGTATTTCCCATATTACAGTTGGTCAATTGGTCATATAAATCTAGAAAGTCCAGATCAAAGAGATGCTGAGAGAAACCCCCATTATTGCTGGTTGAAGTCATAGATTCCATGAAAAGTTCCCGCGACGCCATGAAAGCTTTAGTTTGCTTAGACAATCCATGAGAGAGATTGGTCCATAGAGATGTTGCTACCAGACAACAAGATCCCAAGCCTTAGAGACAATCCATGAGAGAGATTGATCATTAGAGATGTTGCTACCAGATCACAATATCAAGATAGGGATATGCGTGTGCCATTGAAGAGTTGAACTTACTATGAAAAGAACGCCCCTCAGAAGAAAAGAGGTTATGAACGTCCCTCAGAAGATAAGAGGTTCCCTCAGAAGATAAGAGGTTGTAAAAGGAAAGTCCTCCAGAAGAAAAGAGGTTGTAAAAGAAAAGAACGTCCCTCAGAAGAAAAGAGGTTATAAAAAAGAGCGTCCCTCAGACGAAAAGAGGTTTTATTAAGGAAAGACACCAGACTATACTACAGATACAGACAAGGGGTGATGGTCAGATTGAACCATCTATATATCTAGAAGGCCAGATTGAAGTTCAAAAGAAGAGTTGTTAGAAAGCCAAGGGAAGATTATACAAAGTTGGAGGTATTAGGTTACGCTTCACTATCAAGTCAAGAGTTGGATCGATTCATCAATATACGATCCACCACCATCATACACTGTGAAATCATGTAATGTTGCTGATAAAGAAATGGGTATTGTTGAAGAAAATGGGTGATTTTTCAAGAAAATTAGATTGAGATTTTACAAATGCTGGCGATATTCAAGATGTTTCTCAATCAAGTTCTACAAACGTTGGTGGTTCTTCCCATTTGAACACTGGTCAATCCAGTTAGATCAGAT